>JASCZW010013014.1:0-26809 GCA_034211315.2 Aedes japonicus
CCTGATTCAGGGTGGCCACAGCCTCGGGAAAATCGGGAAATGCGGGAAAAATGCGGGAATCCAAAATCATCGGGAAATATGCGGGAAAAAGGCGGGAATTTCAAAAGTCATCGGGAATTTTTGGAAGGAACCATACTCACAATTTTCCAAATGATTTGAGTAGCGTTTCTGTCATTTACTCGGTCCACCGGTCTCATTGTTCAGCCTGTACAAATCGTACCGCTTAGAGCATCTTCAGCGGTGGTCTATTTTAACATCTTTATAGTTGATTTGCATCAGCAAACTTAAAAAGAACCAGCTAAATCAGACCAACTTTGCGTTCCCCGCAACGGTGTAGTATTTCTTGTTGTTAAACCCACCAACACCTATCATCTTGTCAATCATACAATATCCAGAGATCGGAAGTTTTGTTTTTTTTTAGAGTCCGAGGATTTTTCGCAAACTTTTTACCATGGATTGGTTTGAGTGGTGGTGAGTGTGTGAATGCATGCATCTCATTTAAACGTTATTATTTTTTGCTGATAGTGATAGATTGAGCCACGCCTATGATAACATGCCAAGGGATATGATCCTAGACATTATGCAACAACTAGAGTCAACTGATGACTTTTTCCAGCTGTTGCGATGCAGCTGGATATGTTGGCCTTAGTGTTACATAAGTGCACTGCAGCCTAACGGATGTTGGCGTATGTCCTCAGCTAGTTCTCTCGGCGAAAACTTGGGGGTTGGTGACCCTGAGGAATTTGTGCAAATCTGTCCTTAAGACTTACGGCCCGCAGTATTTACGCCAACAATATCGGAAAAGGTTAAGAAACTGATGGACAAAAATTATCTCACAAAAGTTCGAAAAAAATCTTGTAAATTCAATGCACTTAGAAACTCAGAGAACTTATCAGAAGCTCGGTATACTTTTAAGATTTGACTTAGACTTTCCAGAGGTTTAGCTATTCTCCCTGATGTCAAAGGAACATACCATAAAATCAGGGAACTTTCCAGAAATTAAGGGTTCTTGCTAGAAGTTCACACAACTTTTCTGAAATTCAGATTGTTTCCTAGAAATTCAGGGAATTGTCCACAAATTCAAGGAGCTTACCACGAGTTCAGGAAAGTTTCCAAAAGTAAAGGGTTCTTAACAGAAGTTCAGGTAACTATCCAGAAATTCAGGGGGCTTCTAGAAGTTTAGAAAACTTATCAGATTAGATTTTTCAGAAGTTCATAGAACTACTCAAGATGTTCAGGGAACATCCCAAAAATTCAAGGAACTTTTCAGAAAATTAGAGAACTTCCAATAGAGAACAGTCAAGAAATTCATGAAGCTTTTCAACAGTTTGCGGATCTTCCTAGAGGCTAAGTGAACTTCTTAGAATTTCATGAAACTTGCTAGACATGTACAGAACTTGTTAGAAGTTCAGCGAACATGTAAGAGTTCAAGAAACTTCCTTGAAGTTCAGGGTTTCTCATGAATTCAAAAAACTTCTCAGAAATTCAGGAAATGCTCACAAAGATAATGGAACTCCCTTAAAGATCAGGAAACTTTCCAAAAGGTCAGCAAACATCTCAGATGTTCAGAGAATGTCCCAAAAATTTAGAAAATTTCCCAGAATTTCAGGGAACTTTTCAGAAGCTCCAAAAAACTCCCGGATGCTCAGAGGATTCAGCAATTCAGGAAATTTCTCAGTAGTCCTGCGATCTTCCAAGAATTTTAGAAAACTTCCCCCAAGATCGGGGAACTTTCCAGAATTTCAGAAAACGTCCCAGATAAACAGGCAACTGGTTTTTTTTTAGCATTCGAAAAGTTTAGGAAACATTCAAAGGATTTTCCCATAAGTTTGGGGAGCTTCCTAGAACTTCAAGGATCTTTCCAGGTCATCGAGAAACTTTTCAATCGTTCCGAAAACATCCCAAAAGTTCAGGGTACTTAAGTTTTAAGAAGAACTTAAACTTCTTACTACTCGATAATTTTTCGAACCCAACGAAAACGAGAATAAAGAAACCTACTTCTTTTTAATCAACTTCAAAGAATTTCCACCTGTTCACAATCTTGGAGATCATAAAAACTTCTTGTACGGTTTAACAACATCTCGGTAATGCTAACTATTCCACAGAAATTCCACGGCTTCCAAGATTTTTTTTCAATTTCTCGTAAGCTCTTTAAGTATCTGCTTTTTATCACAGAATATGTACCTGCTGGAAGTTAAAACAACTTCTGGGAAGTGAAATCTGATTTTCTAAGTTCCCGTAATTTCCAGGAAATTTGTTCTTATTCCATGGATGATCAGCAAACTTTTTAGAAGTTCATCCAAGTTTCCAGAAACGTTATTAATTTTTCGGCAATTCAATGAACTTCTCTTAACTTCCACCATTTCTCTTCTCGAAAGACAGCGAGTAAACTTCATGATTATCTGGAAACTTCCAATTATTTTATTCAACTGCCAAGAAGTTTATTCAACTTCTGGCATGTTCATTATAGAAATTTCCACCCAATCTTCATAGATATTCTGAAGTTCATTAAATTAAATTTTTAAAGAGTGCGTTCAGTAAGAAAGTTAGAAGCTTATATAAGTTCTGAAATGATGCAAAATAGATCCGGTTTAAAACAAAATTTACAAACACCAGCGATGCAGCGATGTTTTTGCGTTTGGTCTAAACAAATAAATCCAAACCACGATTTGAACCACCGTTGAAGATGCCCTTAGAAGATCTGGCTACACGGCTGAGGCCAGGTGAGGCCAGAAATGAACTAACCTTTCATGTGGTGGCGAATGTGTTTGAAGTTTGGCGAATTGCGTTTGTAAGAGTGTTAACACATGGTGAAAGAAGAATTTGGGCAGCTGTGCTCAGTGCCGTCTGACATTGTTTGCCGGATTCCAGAGTAAAGAAAATGGTTTGGACAAGATTTGGCTAGAACCAAGAAGGAGCTACCAAATTTGACAACATTTGATAAAAATTGGCTCATCCTGTCGCACAAGAAGGCGAATTTTCAATAAATGGAAAGTGTCTGGTGGTAAATCAAACTAGAAAAAGTTTGGGAGCTCAGAGATTTAGCTACGAGTAATTTATATTAACTCATCTTAACAGTCGGTAAAATAAGGTAAAAATGCGGGAAAAATTCGGGAAAAATGCGGGAATTTTTATATTAAGATTGTGTGGCCACCCTGCTGATTCCTTGTGAATCCGAGAACTCGTCGGAATCTTCGTTAGGACTCAGTCAAACATAGAGGTTAAAACTCCAGGCCGTTGGAGAAGCGCTCTCGAAGTTTGCACTGAAATAAGTGTTGTACGAAAAGCTTGCCTTCCCCCGCAATAAGGGAAAAGTGTGGTTTTCGCGGCGACACCCATTAAATCTTCCGGTCCGCTTTCTACACTGAAAAGAATTCAAATAATGAAAATATTAATTCGAAGTTATACCAACAATCAATATGCAACTAGCGATTTGAAATTGGTTCACTGTTGTAGAACCCCTTGGTCCGAATTAAACCTTCAAGCCAGCACCTTGTTATACATATTTGCGCCTTTGTTTTGATTTGCTGTATTATTTTGACAGAATAGTTGAGACTGTGTTCATGTGAGTTCATTATTAGGGGCGCATTATTGAGCTTAAGACCGAGCTTGGGACCGATGTGCTAGTACTGACTGAGCCAAGAAAAAAATCGTATTTGTATGACACCTACTGGTCTTATGGCTGGCCCACAATTGATACGTTGCGGACGCGTTTGCGTGAATTTGACTGTTTTCCCATAGGTTTTCTGTCAAATTTACGTCAACGCAACCGCAACGTATCAATTGTGGGTGACCCTTTAGAGTTACACAGAGAGGAATTTGATAGTCAATTTTACCATTATTGGGGGTTAGAATGACTATTGCAGCATAGTGATTTTGAACCGACTATGATCATGGTCAAAAATACCATTAAAAATAGTTGATCCAACATTTGCCATAATGTTGGAATAGTCCTTGTTACCATGATCATAGTCAAGAATGCCATGAACGTGGTGAATTCGTCATTTTCATGGTTATTGTAACCATTATATGCAATAGTCACCTTGACCATGACTTAATTGTCGGTATAACGATAGAATTTTTCTCAGAGTAGTCTATGGTTATACCACCGACAAACCGACATGAAACTCAATCTTCACTATTGATCAAGAATTCATAACGATTGATTCAAATGTGCAGCGCCCATCTGTCAAAACCCATAGAATCATTTGATCTAGATCAAATAAATGTGCCCAGAATAGCTCAGACATGAACCAACTCATCAAGTTCCCAAGCGTGTTCGTGGCTTCAATAAACGATCTCAGCGAATACGAAGATAGATGTCACTAATATTATTTGAACAGAAATATTAAGACATTTTCTATTGTCATTCATGTCGGTTTGTCGGTGGTTATACGTTCTATGTGTTACACCCCGTTCGCACTACAACCTATATTACGTGATATAGAGTATCTTGATAACAAATGCCATGCACGTTATTTCCTGTGAAAATTTGATGCATAAATGTCGATATCAAGATACTCTATATCCACCGACAAACCGACATGAATGACAATATAAAATGTCTTAATATTTCTGTTCAAATCATATTAGTGACATCTATCTTCGTGTTCGCTGAGATCGTTTATTGAAGCCACGAACACGCTAGGGAACTTGATGAGATGGTTCATGTCTGAGCTATTCTGGGCACATTTATTTGATCTAGATCAAATGATTCTATGGGTTTTGACAGATGCGATCGCTGCACATTTGAATCGGTCGTTATGGATTCTTGATCAATAGTGAAGATTGAGTTTCATGTCGGTTTGTCGGTGCTATATCACTTAATATAGGTTGTAGTGCGAACGGGGTGTTACCGTCACATGTATTTCATATCAAATAAAATAATTTTTATATGTGTTTCATGTGCAACGTATTATTTTGCTACATATTTTTCATTTTCTAACCCAATGAAAAGTATGTGTCTGACCTTATGACTGAAAAGTATTAGATTTGCCACATACTATTGATTGGGTTTTGGATTGAAAAGTCAAAATGGCGCTCGAAAGTTTTTCGTCAGTTGTACTGCATGAATTAAATTTAAATGATGAACTGCTACAGGTTTTAACAGGTATATGTAATCATTAATTCTTATCTCAGATACAGTTGTGTTCATTATTGGTTTATTATGGATTATAGGAGAGAACGATGGACATTTCTAAGCGTATGAAATCTAAGAAAAAAGGCAAATATACAATATTATTCATATACAGCCTTATTCTGCGTGGCGTGTGAGTCGATACGACTCGCTCTCACATACGAGGTGACAATTGTTGCCTCGTGTGAGGTGACTCTCCATTTGATTTGAATCAACACCATAAGAATTTCGTTATAGTTTTTATTGATACTTCCTCTTAAAGTTTATAACCATATCGATTAGTTATTATTTGTTAATCGTTATGGCTAAAAATTATAAGATTTTCAAATACATTTATTATGAGTTTTTTTATCCGTGTAGCATCTTGCTATGAAGTACCTGGTGGTCACTCATCCACCGATTACCTGTCGATCTGCCAAATTTGGAAAACCGACTGCTTGGAATTATCTCAAATAGTAATTTTCCGCTGAAAATGTTAGAAAAGTGTTTCGGCAACGAAACTCTGAAGAAAACTGTTGTTTATCAGTGGCACGAACTTTTCAGAAGTGGCCGTGAGTCCGTAAACTATGATGAGAGAAGTAGTAGCCGATCGACATCGAAAACCGACGACATCATCAACAAAATCAAATAATGGATGGCTGTAGACCGCAAAAAGACCTTCAGAGAGATGGCAGAGGAGTTGTTACTTGATTTTGGATCCGTTCAAAACGAGGGGCCTTAGACGTGTCGCTGCGAAGCTCGTCCCGAAAGACGCGAATATCATGTAAAAAAGAAACCGGGCTGACATCGCAAAAGACATGATTTTCTAGGCAGAATCTGAACCAACATTCATCAAACGGATCATTACTGGACACCAGAGGTCAAGCGCTGGCATAAATGCGTTGTAGATTTTGGTGTATATTTTTCATTTCCTGAATAAATTCCAGGAACTTTTGGATCAAGGTAGTATCAACCTTTTGGCATGATGTAGAAAGCACAATGTTGGCAAAAATTACCATATTTTATGGTAACTGAACTTGGTTATTTGGTCTTTTACAATCTGATATATTGTCAAAACCGTAAAGGAAATAGTTAGTTTATAGTTGTCAACTTTAGTTAGTTTATAGTTGTCAAACCTTCGTTCAAGCGACAACCTTCAACAGATTATGGGCCCATCTACGTAATTAGAAGAGAGAATTCAAAGAAAATGCAGTTTGATCTTTAAAACACGGCAGGGTAAAAAAGAAGGTATCTTTAAAGAAAAGGTCTCAACGGAAAGTGGAACATTATCATTAAAGATCAGCAAGGTTCTACGAACCAACTCAATAGCAATAATGCATCCTGCAGTCTACGGTACCATAGAACAGCGCCATTTGTTCTGGTCGTCAATGCATTGCGGGGGCGAAGTGCCTCTACTTCTTCACGCTCTATGATTTTATGAGCTGAAACATCATAGCCATTTGCTGAAAAAAACAAAACTTCTTGGTACAGTGATCGAATTATTAGAAAACATACTCACTAAAGAAAACCGCAACTGCTGGTGCTGTTAACTGAAGTGATTTTAATATTCAATCAATTCCTCATCTATTCTATTCTATTCTATTCTAACGCTCACACAGCCAGTAGTTAAAAGCATCCTGGAAAATACTATAACCAGTATTTGTCATAGCAAAATTAATATTTGTGGCATATCTGTAATATGGCAAAAATCGAGGCAAAAATATTAAAATGGCCAGGCCTACACAGTAGGCGTTGGGGGTAGAAAAAGATTCAAAAATAAATGATAATTAAATTATCCACTTGATGAATAAGTTAATCAATGAATGTTTACGGATCGTAAGGGAAACGAGGAAAACCGTTCTTCCGCCTCGAGTTAATATTCAATCAATTCCTCATCCACCATAAACTCAGTAAGAACTTCCACTGAACTTGAAAGTGAATTGAATACTACCAAGTTGTTATAAATTTGATTGTATACAATAAAATTTCTTATTTCAAACTATATATAGTTGCTTCAAGCATGTACACTGGTTGAAATACAACATTTTTGTTTTGATTGAGCTAAACATATTTTGTTGTTGAAACAAAAGTGTGTTTATTCTAGGTATCAACTATCAACATTTTTATTTCAATCCTTCGTCATTTTGTCTTTCTTCGTCAGTGACAAAACATGTAAAAATACTGTAACTAAAGGTCTACACGTGATTGACCTCAAATCAACAACTATACACGGTAATATAAATTTACGCTCTTATGACTATAAAGTATGCTCTTTCGAGGGAAACTGGGACTACGCCAAAAAGGAGTATATCACTTTTACTCTCTTTAGCGTAAACTGGATATACGTCAAAATGTGCATACTTTTTACTCCTTTTCAAAACTAAAAAATGCATACTTTTTACTCCTTTTCAAAAGTAAAACATGCATACTTTTTACTCCTTTTCAAAAGTAAAACATGCATACTTTTTACTCCTTTTGAAAAGTAAAACATGCATACTTTTTACTCCCTTTAAGAAACTAAAAGATGTGTACTTTTTACGCATTTCGGAAAATCAATATTGCTCGAAGAGTGCTGAAAATAGCTCAAATCCTTAATTTAAATTCAAAAGTGAAAAAGACATCAATAGATTACACAGCCATGTTTATTAATTGTAAATTTAAAAAAATAATAAGAACCTGTCTAGAGTTTTGCGCAGAAACTGACTCACGCATTTTTTAGTGAAGAAGACAATGGATGTAGTTTTTGGCTCAGTCAGTACCAGCACATCGATCCCAAGCTTAATGATTTGTCCCTAAAAATGCATGCCTAATAGCTGCATTCGGCCTCAAGGCATGGAAGACCTGTATGAAATAATACTGTGTAAAACATTTGTAATTACTGACAGTAACAAATATTTAACTTACCTGTCAATGTCTGTATCCAACGCAACGCAACGTATTGGATAATTCCTAATTTGTTTTAACTGTGGCAGCCAAAAAGAAAACCGGAACTCAACACTGCGCTTATCAAATAAATGTTTATTTGAAAATGGCGTCAGCATCAAGCCACGGGCAGAGTTAATTTTCTTTTCTCAGCGGTGCCTTTTTTTTTACGCATTTTTCTGTCACCGTTGACATACTTGAAAAGGCGTAAAAAGTACTCTTCCTACGTGTATAAAAACTAGTCACTTTCTGACGTATAAACTAAAATCTTGAAAATGTGCAAAATATAGTCAAAAAATGAGTTTATCAGATTAACCGTGTACAGAAGGGTCTGCCATTTTATGCCTTTTGTGTATATCGAACTTCGTTACAATAATCACCAATAAATTATGAGTTCTTTTCAATTGTTCTCCTTGTCGCGTTTTCTATGGTCGCCCCTTATGCATTTCTGACAGTTATTCGGAAAATTTACGGTCTTATTTCTTTCAGTGTAGGCCAAAGTAAAACTAATCTGGCATCCCTCGATGCAAAACAAACCATAAACACTGCCGCCGAAGAGTGCCGTTCGATTCAGAATTAGTCCTTGTAAACTTTCGAAAAAAAATACCGTAAAATAAAACTATTGGCTACGAAAGGAAGTTAAGAAGCCGTAGCTAGGTCCATTAAGTAACGAATCCTACTGAAAGTTGTAGAAAATAAAGTGTTTTGAAGGCATCGCCAGAGGAATCATCTATCATCCTTGTGTTTGAGGTTAGATTCACCATGGATTTCAGCGCCCTTCTCCAGCAGGCTCAGAAGCTGACGCATGAAACGCAAGTTTCCGATGATCTTCCGCGAGTGGAACGCACCTTGCCTCAGGTGCTGCAGGCAACCCAGGAGCTACATTCCAGAGTATCTCAAACCGGAACGCAGGACATGCAAGCGTAAGTTATTTCCACCGAGTCCGGAACTGTTCATCCTGTTAATATCTCATCCACCATCACTAGGCACATACTTCTGGGACACAAGGGCATTGATCTGCCAAAAATTTCACAAAAGCTAGAAACATTAAGTTCGAGGAAAACTTTCGAACCGCTGGATCCGATAGCGACGACGGATATCCAGAGTTTCCTGCGGAACGAGAAGGAGAATGCCATCCTGTCGGTGATTGAGGAGGTGCATAAGAACTCCTACCAAGCAGCTCAGAACCAGAAGTGGGAGCACACGATGAACGATTGGAAGCTGGAGAAGGTAAAGCTGATGAATGCTTTGATTGGACCGTCACAGAACTGGATTGATATCCGAAAGGGTCCCGAACAGACGATTCTGAATGAAAGTACCTTTGGTGGACGTTCGTCACTGAACAATCAGGAAATGGCCTACGCCAGAGAGGTCTATGAGTATAACAAGTTGATAAATGAGGGAGCAATGCGACCCTCCTTGGTGCAACGGTTCGCCCAAGTAGCAGAAAGTTTCAACGACTCGAAAGTGAACGATATCTGGGAGATAATGAAGTACATGACGAATGTGACGCCGACCCCTAGGACACAGGATCCACTGAGAACACGTTGTGCCCAGGCTCAGTACATCGAGCAGGCGAAGCGATATTTGGAGAATCGATATAAGCTGTTTATGCAGACTGTCATTTCGGAACATTTACGAGATGCCCAGCGAGGGGGAATTCCCAGCGTTTTAAATCTGGTTGGATCGTTTGTGGGGTTAAAGTTTGCAAACCAAAACACCTCCACTTACATCGGACTGCAGGATGGGCATGTGGAAGGTAAGCCCCTATGGCCGATGGTTTACTACTGCTTGAGGTGTGGCGATATCGAAGCGGCACTGAAATGCATGCAAATGGCCGGGCCGGAACATGACGATTTCATCGCTATATTGGAGGAAAAATGTAGACAGCCTGGACAGAAGATAAGTCAGAAGTTGGAGCAGCAGATTCGAATGCAGTACAAGCGACAGATTCGGAATGCGATCGATCCTTACAAGCGAGCCGTGTACTGTATTATCGGCTGTTGCGATATTCAGGAACAGCATCCGGAGGTGGCCAAAAGTATGGACGATTTCCTGTGGCTTCAGTTGTCGCTGATTCGTCCGGAATCGAACGAAAATTCGGACCATTTGACCTACTCAAGTCTGCAAGCCATGATCCTGGAGCAGTACGGCGAGAAGCATTTCAATGCCAGCGAGCAGCCGCATTTGTACTATCAAGTTCTGGCTCTGACGGGTCAGTTCGAGGCGGGAATTGAATTTCTCGCGCGTTTTGAAAAGTATCGGGCCCATGCCGTGCATATTGCGCTCGCTTTGAACGAGTTGCACATGATCGGAGGTCCGCGCAATCTGCAGGAACCGTTGTGTAAGTTTTTTTTTCTATAGCTGGTATTTTCTGATGATAGATTGATTGGATTTATTATCATTTTAGTATCGGTGGACATCGAGGATCCACAACCCATGCGACGACTCAACATTGCTCGACTGATAATGCTTTATGTTAAAAAGTTTGAAATTACCGACCCGGCTGAAGCTCTGCAGTACTTCTTCTTCCTGCGTAGTTTACGGGATACCGAAGGGCGGAATCTGTTCCTTGTGTGCGTTTCCGATTTGGCCATCGAGTGTCGAGATTTTGATCTTCTGTTCGGTAAAATGCAACGGGATGGAATTCGATCGCGTGGGTTAATCGACCAGTTCGAAAGCGGTCACATCGACGCCAAGATGTCGTGTGAAATGATTGCCGAGGAGTTTGTCAAAAAGGGAATGTTCGAAGATGCCATTCAATTGTTCGATTTGGCTGGGAATTACGAACAAGCCTTGCGCTATACGTCGATCCTGATGTCCCAAGTAGTTCACCAGCCGAATAAGCCCGGTTCCTTGCGGGCACGTCTGCAACAGCTGGCAATCGAGTTCACCGACCGTTACGTCGGAGCGGAGAAAAACTGCGATCCTCAGACTTGGTCCACCTTTAGCCTGCTGAAGGAATTGGTCCTCTTTTTCGACCACTACCACAACCGTAACTATCAACCGGCATTAGAAGTGCTAGAACGCACCAAACTGGTTCCGCTTAAGATGTCCGATTTGGAGGCATGTTTACACAACTTCAAACGCCTCGGAGGTGAAGTGTGAAAGTACTTCCCGATCTGCTACTGGCCACGATGGATATCGTGTACAATAAGTACAAAGTTCTCAAAGGAAGGGACGATATGAACGAGCTGAAGATGAAGGTGAGTGGAATGTTTGTCCAAATCCTATGTCCTAATCCGTGCTAAAAGACGTGTTTTGTATTTCAGCAACTAAGCTTTCTCCGCGAACAGGCCACGGCTCTAACCAATATGGCAGCCACCGTTCCGTATCGAATGCCAGGCGACACCAACAACCGGCTCGTGCAAACGGAAATTCTCATGCACTAGTCACAAGGAAATTTTGTTTATTGCCAATATTTCATCTCTTCAGTGTATGTTCATGATGTCATGATACTCTAAGCATAATTAAAATAACCGATCAAAAGGAAAACAACCCATTACTTTTGCTGTAGGCTTGTAACGCTGAAGTCCTTGGTCAGATCGTCGTACGCACCCTCCTTGAAGGCTTTATAGTCCAGCACCATGTCCTTGAAGGCCAGGAAATCCGTCAGAGTGTACAGCAGTTCGAATATCTCCCCATCCAGTTGGGACTTTTTGTTCTCCAGCTCGAGCGCAAACAGATCCATGTCGAAGTAGCTCATCTTGTCGTTTAAGCTCTCCACGATGAACGTTTCGATCAGATTGGTGTACTTCTGGTAGATTTCCGTGTAGACGATCTTGTTCTCATCGCCCTGCTCGAAAAGGTGGTAGTAACAGTCCATAAACTGGTTCACCATCGTCTGGTTTCCGGCGGAACGGATGAAAATGACGCTTTATCAGGCAGATTTTGGTGTGGTTAGTTGACTGCGGTACTAACCTGAAACTCCTCGCCAATCACAATGTCCTCGATGTGGCCGACCACGGTATCGAAATACTCGGTGGAATTTTGACGTTTGACAAGATTTTCCTCGAAATCCATCCTGTAGGGTATGTCCGCTGGGACAAGCAGATTATCGATATAATTTGCTTCTTGGTTCCGTGCCCACAACTCAAGGTTGGGTGCCGGTTGTCATAATAAAACGCGCTTGCTGGCAATTTGGGTACCATGGAGACCAAGCTGCAATACAATTGGCATAACAGCGGACGGAGGTGGAGATCGATAGCAACAGGTGAGAACGTGGCAGTTATCAGCAGTGTTGCCAATGAAAGGCCATACAGAAAAAGCTTGAAAATCTCTGGAACTGTACTGTACTGCTTATAATCATCATTTCAGTCGCGACAAAGCGAAAAAATACTTATATTTAATCATTTATGTCCGCGTGGCACAATAGTAATAGCACTAACAAACACAACTAAGCTGATATTAACACTTCCTCCGGGTGCAGAGACGAAGAACAAAATACAAAAAAAAAATAAGGGGGAAAAACTACCGACCATCACAAATTTAGGGAGGGAATCGATCATATTCACTATATTTTACACAAAACACGTGGAGATTTTATGATTTCGCCGTTCGTTTGGGTTGAATTATGAATATATTTTAGATTTTATTTTTTGCGAAAAGGACGCAGCAAAAACAAAACACGGCAGTTTTCAAGCACGGCTTGCTGCGATTCAACCGCAGAACGAAAACAATGATCCTATGATATTGTATAGCACTCATCAAACACTGCTAACGATACAAGTCACATTCTACTGTTTCAAATGGTGTTTCCCAAGCGGGCCCTCCGCGTCCTATCTCTAATATACATGCTTGTCATCGTCAGTCTTAAGTAACACACACTTTTCTGTGACCATGTGCCTCATTTTGAATTCAGATAATTACCCTGATCAAAACATACACCCCTTTCTAAAATGGTGCATGGTACATTCAGATATTATACCATGAGCAAATCAGGTATTTTGGTTATTTATCCTATAAAACAACAACATAAATTGCCACGGAGGGGTGCTTTTGGGGATTAATAAGCTCCACTCTTTTTATAGAATTGATCTCCCCTCGATGACAGGCCCTGAAGTAGTTGCATGCCAAGTGACTATTCGAGGCAAAAGTTTTAGTATAGCCAGCATATACCAACCGCCGAATACGGCAATATCCCGCAGGGACCTTTCGACTATTTGCCTCGCAATGCCAGAGCCACGGTTGATCTTAGGATTCTTTGAATTCTCACTGTACAGCTTGGGGGTCACCGTACAACGACATCCGTTCTGCATTGATACTAGACCTCATGGACTACTTCAACTTGACTATTTTGAATGCTGGGGAAGTAACACGCGTGGCTCCACCTCGAAACTCTGGAAGCAAATTAGACCTCTCAATCTGTTCGAATTCACTCTCATTGAATCGTACGTGGAAAGTGATTCAAGATCCCAATGGTAATGATCACCTGCCTATCAAAATTTCAATCACCAATGGCTTGTGTCAATCTCGCTCGATCGACATTGCGTACGACCTCACGAAGTGCATCGACTGGGGTAAATACGCTGAAGCGATCACCGATAGCAAGCAATCGGTCGAAGTCCTTCCTCCGTTGGAAGAGTATCGGTTTTTATCCGGGTTAATCCTCAAATGTGCGATTGACGTACAGCGCAGACCGGTATCAGGATCAACAATTCGCCGACGTTCGCCCACTCCGTGGTGGGATGACGAATGTACTGAGGTTCACCGTGAAAATCCGTCGCGTTTAAAGCATATCGGAAGCGCGGTTCGCGTGATAACTATAAGGAGTGTATCGAAAATAAGCTATCCACAAGCTTTCTTTCAAATGATGTTGAAAACCGATATTTTATTCATACAAAAAATTGATCCTTTATTGTACGAGGTTAAACTTGAACATAATGAAGACCGGATGAAATTTAAGTTATTCCTTCACGAATTTTCGAACTTTGGATCGAATGCTCTTCAGCAAGTTCCGGACAAGTGTTGCATCGCATTTTTTGGACGCTTGAGCCCTAATTTTTTTGAACTCCTGCATGTTCCCAGCTGCCTTACCTGTCTTCTTGAAGACCCTCTTCACGATTGCCCAGTAACGTTCGATAGGTCGAAGCTGAGGGAAATTTGGTGGATTGATATTTTTCTCAACGAAATCTATACCCTTTTCCGCAAGCCAATTGAGAGTGGTTTTGGCATAGTGAGCCGACGCCAAATCCGGCCAAAACAGTGGAGGTGTACTATGCTTCTTATATAAAGGCAACAATCTCTTCTGGAGACACTCAGATCGATAGATTTCCACATTCATAGTTCCGGTAGTGCAAAAAATGGTTGACTTCAAACCACTGGAACATATTGCTTGCCATACCAGTACCTTTCGACCGAATTTCTCCACTTGAATCGACCTGTCCGCATCGCTCACATCCTCCCCAACGACGGCAGTAAAGTATTGTGGACCTTGAAGGGTTTTTGAGTCCTCCTTTACATAGGTCTCTTCGTCCATCAAAACGCATGCATCCGGACGCTGCAAAAGACGCGAATACAATTTCCGGGCCCTTGTTGCTGCTCGCTTCTTCTGTTATGCACTTTGTTTCGAGATTTTCTGCGTCTTGTAGGTCTTCAGGTGGTTTCGCCTCTTGATACGCTGGATCATTCCGACACTCGTTCCTGCTTTTTTGGCCAAATCACGTATTGACATTGATTTGTTCTTCATGATTAGAGATACCAATTTCTGCTTCAGTTTCGGGTTGGAAGAACCGGGTTTTCTGCCTCTTCCTGGTAGCTCATCCAAAGAATAGTGTTCCCCAAACTTATTAATGATGGTTTTAACACTCGCATGATGAATTCCAAACCGCTTCGCCAATTTTCGCATAATAATACCCTTCTCACTTAGCCATGTGTCCAGAACCTTAATTTTCACTTCCTTTTCATTACGCGACATTTTGAAAACGCAGAATTTGAACCACACAAACAAGTAAACAAAAGAAAGCTGACAGTCAAACGCACAGCATGCAGTGTTCAGAGCATAAAAAACCATCACAAATACATGAGTACAACGCAAATGTATGTGGATAGCTTATATTCGATACACTCCTTACGAGCGGTACATTGCTCTTGAGCGTAAGTTTAACAGCCTCGCCAAAGCCAAGAAACGCGGATATTGGCGTCACTTCATCGATGAGAACTCCGTTTGGACCGTCGGGAGAAGAATGCAAAATGCGTCGTCGGTGAATGAAGACAAGCAAAGCTCTTCCCGGTGGGTCTACGCGTTCGCCAAGAAAGTGTGCCCAGATTCGGTTCCGGTGCAACGAATTGTTTGCGATACTCAAACTAATCGTAACGAAATGGATGCGCCCTTTTCTATGCTCGAATTCTCACATGCTCTTCTTTCATGCAACAATTCTGCGCCAGGAATGGATGAGATCAAGTTTAACTTGTTGATAAACCTCCCAGACGTCGTAAAGAGGCGCTTGCCGAACTTATTGAATCAGTTCCTGGTAAGCAATATTGTTTCGGATGAATGGAGGTAGGTTAGAGTTATAGCTATACAAAAACCCGGGAAAGCCGCGTAGGATTGCAACTCTTATCGTCCAATTGCGATGTTGTAATGTGTATACGGAAGCTGCTATAGAAGATGATTCTCCATCGGCTCGACAAATGGATTGCATCTAATGGCTTTCTATCTCATAAAAAATTTGGTTTCCGCAGAGACAAAGGAACGAGCGATTGTCTCGGTCTGCTTTTTAATGGACATTAATGAGACTTCTGATTCAGTTTGTGTAGACGCCCTTTCCGACAAACTCCACGACTGTGACCTTTCACCATTATTAAACAACTATTTGTACAATTTGATGTCTGAGAAACATATGATCTTTTCTCATGGGTCTTCGACAACTTCACGAATTAGCTACAAGGGTCTCACCCAGGGCTCTTGTTTAAGTCCCCTTTTTTATAATTTTTATGTCAGAAACATCGATAGCTGCCTCATGGAAAATTGCTCGCTGAGACAGCTTGCGGCGAACAACCTACAGAGACCGTTGCAGGATACCCTAGACAATTTGTCTACCTGGGCTGTAAAGCTAGGAAGCGTGATCCAGCACAAATACCGCTTCAACTCATGGGTAAAACAATAACCCAAAGTTTGTCTTATCAATACTTAGGGGTCTGGTTCGATTCTAAATGCACCCGGGGAAAGCACATTAAGTATCTGCATCAAAAATGCCAGCAGCGAATAAACTTCATGCGTGGTATCACCGGAACATGATGGGGAGCCCACCCGGAAGATCTGATAAAGCTGTCTTGTACAACGATTTTGTCGGTTCTCGAGTACGGTAGTTTCTGTTTTCAATCCGTTGCGAAAACTCATATTCTAAAGCTGCAGCGAATCCAGTACCGTTGTCTTCGTATCGCGTTAGGCTGCATAAACTCAACTCATACTATGAGTTTGGAGGTATTAGCAGGAGTTCTTCCTTTATCAGATCGTTTTGTAGAGCTATCGTTCCGGTTCCTCATCCGCTGTGAGGTGTTGAATCCATTGGTAATTGAAAATTTTGAAAAGCTAATCGAACGAAATCCTCAAACTAAGTTCATGACACTGTACTACTGGATATAATATGGATAAGTCAAAAATGATAAGCCGCAACCTTGATGCCGATTATAAAGTAATCATGTTATAAGCTATGCCGGCAAACTATCCCTAGGATAACAGGAAAATCATCATAAACAAAGCAGTAATAATTTACCTGTTCTGTTCCAAAATGAACATAACACCGCCATTATTTTAGCAACAAACAAGTATATCAATAGTCATAATGTTATATTATTATAAATTATATTATTGATATTATTTTCAAACATTCAACTGTTCGTCCTACCCACAGTTCGCCTAATAGGCTGGAGCCTCAGGAACGAAGACGAAACAAATTGTTAGCCACTAAGAAGTCTCAAATATGATGCCTTAGCGCGGTAGGTTTATGTGAACATGCAGACAAAATTTGATAAAGTATTCCAGCTAAAACTAGTCGAGGACATTTTGAAAAACACAATTATAAACCATACAATGGCAGTTAAAGAAAAAAATGAATTCCTTGATTTCCTAGCAACACACAGGTACACTTTACGAATAGATAGGCTTCCCGTCCTTGTCCCACGATTTCTTCATCTTTTGGAAGGCGAAAAACATGTACAGCGCTACGGAGAACAAAAAAAAAAGAAGAAGTATTAATTTATCCTCAAGCCCTAAAACACCGATCTACTCACTGCTAGCTTCCCATTCCGCCTTCGACAGCGTGCCGACTTTGGTGAACCGGCCTTCCTTCCGGTCCACGTACTGCTGCGCATGACTGTACTCCTCCCGGGTTTCCTGCCTCTCGCGATCATCACGCGAGAAACCCGGAAAAGTCTCCAGCGCCTGCATCTTCTCAATCAACCCGCGACCAGACGACACCGATTCCTCGTAGAACTCATCGAACCGCTGCTTCTCCACCAGTTTCAAGCCGAACTTCAGCGCCAGTTTGACCAACATAGGGAAGTATACCAAAAATTCCGGACAATCTACAACCCCATCTAGCTGGAAGTTGTACTTGGCTCCGAACAATGGCGGCTTCTCCGTGTCGCAGAGGAACGATATCTTATAAACGTCGTTTCCAAAGCTATCGCCGCCGGCTGCCCGTTGCCGCTTCATGATCTCATATGCATTCGGAATAGTTCCAATGAAGTAACCTCCCTCCTTCAAACACTCCGCTGCATTCTTCAACATGAATTCGGCCTGCTTGAGCGATTCGAAGCAGTAATGAAACGCAAACTGGCAACTCACCAGATGCAGTTCGACCGACGGATCGCGGTACTTTTCCCTTAAACGCTTGAGAGTTGCGTCGGCGGCGAAAAACTCCGCCGTGAACATTTTTCCACCGTGATCGCCTTTCTGTGCCATGTTTTTGTACCTCGCCTCGCACTGTTCTACACTGACTTCCGCTATGTCTGTACAAATAAGATGTGTGATATTTCCTTTACTCCATTTGAGCAAGTCTCCTCCCTTTCCGCAGCACATGTCCATCACCCTTAACGGAGCGCCCAGTGCAACCTTCTCCTTTATACGATTAATATATCGGTTAATCAGTATACTTTTGATCCAGTTGTTGAAATTTCTCATGTAGAAAATCCTGGATTTGGATCTCTCTTGCAGTCCACGTTCCTCCAGCTTGTTGTAGTGGGAAGCGACCACCGTAGCGTGGTTGTCCCTAGGCTCCTTTGTAGATGATTGTGACTCATTGTACTCGTTTTCGTCGTCACTAAGATGTCGTTTCATGGCCCCGCCGCCAGCAGACACAGTAGTTTCTTCGTCGTTACTTTTCGGCTGCTTTCCGGTTTCCGCATCATCATCAGAATCACTGTCCTCAGACAGCCGGTTTGCATGCTTCTGTACGAAATCTTTTGCTCCATGGGAATCCGACATGTCCGTGTATGATATGAAAAAGCGGTGAACGAAGAATTGGACAGTTTCGTTCAGAGCTACAATAAGCAGTAGGAAAATGTTTTCTAATTTTTAGGAGACTTAGCTCCTATCTATCACTGCAAGTCGTCTGTTAAAACTGAACCTCATGAGGTTCGTCGTGCACGGACGAATTTGATTTACACAGTAATCTCAATGTACGCTATTCTGACAGTAAAGTACACGGTAAATCTGGAAACTCATTTCATGACGACACTCTCGTTTCATTTTACTTAATTTTTGAGTAGAATTGTATACTACACGGAGAAAAAACCGTCCCGTTTGAAACAACAAACTTGCTCGTTGACATCTAAACAAAAAAACTAGTTGTTTTAAAAATTCGTTTTGTTCTTTTAAACCAACAATTTTGGTTTTTTAACAAACATGCACGTTCGTTGTTTATACTTAAAAATCCCCGCATAATCACAAACCATTCCTGGACCATTTCACTTATTGTAGACGACCGTTTCCGTTGTTGTTTCGACATTTACCCTTATAGTTGACAAGTATAAACTAACAATCTCATATATAGTTTTAACAATATGTCAGATAGTATAAGGCCAAATAACAATATGCTGAATAGGCGGTTAAGTTAGGTTACCATAAAAAAATGGCAATTTTCACGAACAAAATTTTTGCTGTACTTTATGCCAAAAAGTTGGTACATAATCCAGTCCGAGTGCAAACAATAAAAATCCTTTCAATGACAATATGGCAAACATTAACCATATGTGTTAATGTAGAGGTTGTATGGTGAAAATGAGATTAAACTATTCGTTAACGATAACATAAAATGTGATAATATATCTTACATTCGAAATATAGTTTCGACTATATAGCAAGTTGTTTCCACCTTGAAAGGTGTTTATTATTACCAAAATACAGATTGCGTTAACTCAGGGGAATCATAGACTAACTCTAAGACCAGTAGGTCCCGAACAAATACGATTTTTTTTCTTGGCTCAGTCAGTACTAGCACATCGGTCCCAAGCTTAATGATGCGCCCCTAAGACCGCAACTCACACCAATACACCTGTCAAAATAACATATACGCTCAAAACTCCATCTGTTTCTTTCGTATTACTATCCCTTTTTTGCACACGAAAAAGTTACTCAATTTTCGTAAAAAGTGGATCTAGTCAAAAATTGAGTAGATCCACTTTTTACGAAAATTGAGTAACTTTTTCATGTGAAAAAAGGGATAGTAATAGGAAAGAAAGAGAGGGAGTTTTGAGCGTGTAGCGGATCAAAACAAAAAAAGATACTTGTACCAAAAGGTAAAGTAAAGCGCAAGAATGCATGGCAAGATGCAGACTGCAAGGTGTAGTTCGAAACTAGGGGTTCTTCAACAGTGAACCAATTTCAAATGGCTAGTTGCACATTGATTGTTGGTTAAATCAAAATGATATGGAGAAAAAATTACTAAAAATTTAGTATGAAACAAACTATTTTGTTGGGTTATTTCCGTCATCCGGTCCTGCTGCATGCTCTGACGCGGTCTTCAACAATATTCAAACATGTATTTTCGAGGAAGTCTATGGTTTTTTTTCATTAGGGCGAATCTACAATTGAGAGACTCTCTCCGGGCTCGCTCTCTTTCATTCATTACAGCGCCATTATAAAACATACGAGTCATTCTTTAGTACAGATCGAAACACAACAGTGCTGGCTAGTATACTCTGAAAATAGTAGAATGAAAAACGTAAAGGTGATTGGTTTATGAATGAAAGAGAGCGAGCCCGGAGAGAATCTCTAAATTGTAGATTCGCCCTAATGAAAAAAAAAACCCTAGAAGTTTTCATTGCCGGTGGTAATTTAATATAAAAAATCGCATAGTTCATTCGTTTTTTATCAACGGCCATCTGGATCCTCCTGAAATCGTATGGTTCCGGTAAGATAACCGTTGAGCCCGCAACACAAACAACACCCGGATCATCGACGTTCTGTTACAGATGTGCGAACGAGCAATGCTCACCCTGCCAGAAGATGAAAAGAGCTTTATTTTGGATGTCCCTGTGGTTCGGGACTTTCCAGGAGTGTACGTGAAGATCAGGGCTACGGTTGGATTAGCGCTGGCGATTGCGGTAATATGTGAAATAGAAGCGTACATGTTGCGAACGCGACATAGCAAATATTTTAAATCCTTAATTAATTAAATTTCTCATGATGATTTCATGCTAGAACGGAAGGCAAGGCACAAGCATTGCGACAAGCGAGAATAATTCAGTCATGAAGGACACGAAAAGAGTAAAACCAATACACACGCAAGCAGGGTCATCCCAAGCAACACACAAGTTTTATAATAGTTGAAACCACTTTAATATGACTAGATTTGGTTATATCGAAGCTTACTCAACATTAAATCATGAAGATGTGTTACTCGGGATAATCTTCACTTCTCCTTAGCTTCAAATTAACCACGTTGACCTGGCGTCGAGGATGGGCTCTGACTCGGGTCTATGCACCAGCGCAAGAAGAGTAAAAATATCAACTCAAGTATCAATTTCTTCTTTCTTTCGAAAGTACTGCGTAAGTCATCCTAGAGCCATACCGCATAAGCTAGCATAGACTATTAGAAGGGCAAGGCATGACGGGTTGCGTGAAAGGAATATAAATTGCCCAAAATAAGGTGCGATGCATGGCGCTTGAAGACGTCTGAGCGGGATCGAATAAGAAAGGTAGATAGTTATTACCTACCATTTGAGAGGGCTACGTTATGACGATTGGCCCAAAAAGGAATATTCCTCCATGCCACGTTCCTCATGAAAAGTAAGAGATAAAAAGTGTACACAGGGAATGAACGAAGAAAGGTACGATAACAAAGCGCGTAAAACAGCGATCTTGTGCTAGGGCAAATGAGTAGCGAAGGTGTAAAATCACGTACGGATAAACCTCGGAATTCTACAAATCTTACGTGGCAACATGATCGAAAGGGAAAGTTTTAGATAGCTCAATGTAAGAACGGTATGCCTAGAACCTCTGCGTGGGAAAGAGAGTGCCCATGCGACTCTAGGCACTTGCAATTTAGGCTAAGACCCCTATAAAAGGGAATCTTTGGATTGAAATAAAGCAGTTGAATCTGAATATCTGAACAGACCACTCAATCTCCTCACTGCACCAATCTTGTAGTCCTCTTCGAGCA
Organism: Aedes japonicus; assembly: GCA_034211315.2. Lineage (NCBI taxonomy): Eukaryota > Metazoa > Arthropoda > Insecta > Diptera > Culicidae > Aedes > Aedes japonicus. The sequence goes on from JASCZW010013014.1 coordinate 21,646, forward strand.
TCAGTAGCCCCGTCAACAGCATTTGTACCCGGCCTCGTCATACTACCCCTCCTAGTGTTTGGTACTTAGCGGCCGAGCTCATTCTATTACGGAACCTGATCTAGAGTTAGGCACTTGCACGGTAAACTATCGAAACGGGTGATCTCCCAGAGCTACTGCCCCTCCTTTGTTGGGCACCTAGACTCTGAGTGTCCATTTCTGGAACACGGCCAAGAGCCGTTTAGCACCTTTCCTCACAATAACGTTCACGACGATGCTCCTTCGCGTCTAAGCTGGGTCGTCTACCTCGAGAAGGTACCCAAAGACAACACACCACCACAATCACAGGGCGCGTCGGGAACAGTACGATTAATTGAAAATGTTGAAATAAACAAAATGTTACTTTAAAAAAACCTAAAAATAGTAGAAAGACTCGCATTAGCATTTGTAGATTTATGTTAGACTAAGAGAAGTCTATTAGTGTAAATGTGCAATTTCTAAAAATTAATTATTATTTTGATTCATTAGCAGTGATAAGCATTAATTGAAAATGATGTTTTGCATAATTATTAATTTATATAGTAGAATTTTTTAATTTCTTTAGAAATGATTAACGATTATTGATAATTAATATACAAACACTAAAGTATTATTTGTCATGTTCGCAAAATTTAATAAAAATAATAGTGTTATGTAGTCTAATAAGAGGAATTCGATCTGAAATTGAATATCCACATTGAGCCTTACACAAGCATATTCGATCATTAGAATATATTATTGGATGGAAGAAATTCTTCATACTACATGACATAAAATGTCAAGGTGTAAGTTAAAGAAGAGATGGATTGCCTTAAATTTACCTAAACGAATATTTTTTTGAAATAATAACAAACAGTAACAAACCCCTAACTGACGCATTTCACCATATAGCAACACTAACATTCACTTGATTGAATATTACATCGCTTACAAATTACATCATTACAACATTATTAGTTGCATAAATGTAATAATCACACATCAAAAACATAAATATTACACGAAAACTATTGCACATAAAGGACTCTGCAAGGACTGTTGAATATTACACGATTTTGATGCTCTATCGCATATAGTTGTTATGTAAAATTAAACCTCGCAACACTGCCAGACTTGTTCTTGTTTTTTTCATCTTCGGCAACAATGTTTTCTTGCAAAACAAAATCAATCAAGGTCATGATACCGAAAGCTGAAACATTTGAACCGTGCGAAATTTATTGTTAATCAGCCATTTAGAGATGACGACCAAATTTGAAGAAACTGAAAACCCTCTACCATCCATCCTTCTGAGACGAACAAATATTCGTCTGCATTCGGTACGTATTGGATCCGCAGGTGTATCTGGCGATTTTATTCATTTGCCATTTTTCATTCAGGTTTGAACAAGAACTCCAAGATAGCAAGCATTTCATCGAGTGGTAAATTGTTTAGTCACCTGAACCGATGCCCTCTACCGAAGACCCGATGTTATGATCGGAAGCGGGTGCAATCGTGCTGACACTGACGACAGATTCAGTCGGCACAAGGCGGTTTTGATTTGAAGAAGCTTCTGGTGAAACGAGAAAAAAACTCCGGCTGAGAATGATTCGGATGCAAGGGACAGGACAGAAGACTTCAACATTTCCGACGGTGCGGAATATGGATAAAAAATGGCTATAATTCGAGCAATGGAGGTAGTAAAGGAAATGACGGTGTAAGTTAAAAAGTTGAAAACAATGCAACCTACCAGCATCATCTAGCGGAAGTAGTAGTGGATGATCTTCGCTTGCTAGTAGCGCTATAGTTAAGCGGCAGGTTCTGGTGGGGGTGCCGATGACCGCAAGAAAGAAGAGTTTCCGCTTCCGTTCAAAATTAAAGTCGAAAGGGATGAGAACGAAAAGAAAAAGGACGAATCGACGGCTTCGGAGAATATCGTATTAAAAACTGAAAAACCGAACGTAGAAACGATAGATTCGACACTGGGCTGTAACACATTTTTATTTAAATACTAATAAAAATATCATTTTGTTTTAATTTCCACTCAAACTTTTTTTTTCCTTGAATAATATCCGAATAAAAATGATTTCATTTTCATTAAAATTTTTACATTGCTCCCTTTACGTCGCGACGATTCACGTTGTCTCGATGAGGTACGTTGTCTCGTTTACATCGACCAAATTTTTTTTTGTGTGTCTTTATTAAAGTGGCTTTCAGCCTCCTGGGCTGGTTCGCCACGCCGACCAAATTACATCGATAAGCAGTTCATCACTTAATTGTGTACATCGAGACAACCTAACATTACACAACCGATGCAATGACCTATGTGCATCTGATTCTGTGTAATATTCAACAACTATTTTTGCTGTGCAGCAACCGGTGCGGTGTGAAGGTGTTTCACTGCTAAAATAGGTTTATTACCATAGACTAACTCTAAGACCAGTAGGTCCCGAACAAATACGATTTTTTTCTTGGCTCAGTCAGTACTAGCACATCGGTCCCAAGCTTAATGATGCGCCTCTAATAATGAACTCACATGAACACACTCTCAAATATTCTGTCAAAATAACACAGCAAATCAAAACAAAGGCGCAAATATGTACAGCAAGGTGCTGGTTTCAAGGTGTACTTCGGACCAAGGGGTTCCACAACAGTGAACCAATTTCAAATCGCTAGTTGCATAATGATTGTTGTTATTACCGCAAGATAGGCTTAGAACATGTTATAACCATAGACTAACTCTAAGACCAGTAGGTCCCATACAAAAACGATTCTTTTCTTGGCTCAGTCAGTACTAGAACATCGGTCCCAAGCTCGGTCCCAAGCTTAATAATGCGCCCCTAATAATGAACTCACATGAACACACTCTCAAATATTCTGTCAAAATAACACAGCAAATCAAAACAAAGGCGCAAATATGTATAACAAGGTGCTGGCTTCAAGGTAAAATTCGGACCAAGGGGTTCTACAACAGTGAACCAATTTCAAATCGCTAGTTGCATATTGATTGTTGTTATAACTGCTCAGTCTGGCCAGTGTTTTACACGCTGGCCAGAATTACCAGTTATAACATGTTATAGTCCTATCTTGATGAAATTCCGCTCGTTGATAATTATTATACAATGCTATAACTCAGCAGTCTGAACAGGGCGTTAGTTACGTACCAGTCTGAGCCGCACAACCAATCAGCAACTTTCTGCAGATGGCAGTGGCATCGTTTGCCATGTGAACTATACTGAGTTCATCCTGCATGATAATTCGATGAAGTCTTTTTCACCAGGGCCTGTCATATCTGTTACTACGTTGACGTATGCAACATATCACGGGCCATTGAATAACCCGTCAGTAGTTTTCGGCAGATGGCAGTATTGTTTACAAATAATGAATCTTTTGATGTTTGGATGTTAGAATCATATTTGCTGTCTTGATTCACCGATGCCTGACGACTACTGCTTGGGGAAACCCAGGGGCCTGGCAACCCTATCCTTGTTACTAGCGTTTGACAGTATGCAACATATCACGGGCCTTATTTGAATAAGGCCGTCACTTGTTCTTACGGGCACGGTGGCAGTATTGTTTACAAATAATGAATCTTTGATGTTTGGATGTTAGAGATGTTGGCTAAGGCAAAATGAATTCTCGCCAGCTCCTTGGGGAAACCGCCTCCTCTCACCGTACGTCAACAAAATCGTGCAAAAGCGCATGCATTCATCGAACGAGCTCCGAGCCGTGAAAACGTAAACATTTCTTCCGTCGGTTATAAAACCAACACAATCCGGCGAGTGTTCATAGTTTTGCATAGTTTTGTGGTCTTGTTAAGGTTTCACATTGAAATAAAACCCAGTTATGTTTAGCTTGCTGCACTAGGGGAAGTATTCCTAGATGATAGTGAAAGTTGATTCAAGGGAAAATTTCTATTCGGACTGCTGCCTCAGTTTTCAAGCACGGCTTGTTGCGATTCAACCGCAGTACGAAAACAATGATCCTATGATATTGTATAGCACTCATCAAACACTGCTAACGATACAAGTCACATGGAAAGGTCCATTCTACTGTTTCAAATGGTGTGTCCCAAGCGGGCCCTCCGCGTCCTATCTCTAATATACATGCTTGTCATCGTCAGTCTTAAGTAACACACACTTTTTCTGTGACCATGTGCCTTATTTTGAATTCAGATAATTATCCTGATCAAAACATACACCCCTTTCTAAAATGGTGCAATTACATTCAGCTATTATACCATGAGCAAATCAGGTATTTTGGTTATTCATCCCATAAAACAAATGGATAAACAACAACATAAATTGCCACGGAGGGGTGCTTTTGGAGATTAATAAGCTCCACTCCTTTTATAGAATTGATCTCCCCTCAATGACAGGCCCTCAGGTAGTTGCATGCCAAGTGACTATTCGAGGCAAAAGTTTTAGTATAGCCAGCATATACCTGCCGCCGAATACGGCAATATCCCGCAGGGACCTTTCGACTATTTGCCCCGCAATGCCAGAGCCACGGTTGATCTTAGGAAATTTTAATTCTCACTGTACAGCTTGGGGGTCACCGTACAACGACATCCGTTCTGCATTGATACTCATGGACTACTTCAACTTGACTATTTTGAATACTGGGGAAGTAACACGCGTGGCTCCACCTCCAAACCCTGGAAGCAAATTAGACCTCTCAATCTGTTCGAATTCACTATCATTGGATCGTACGTGGAAAGTGATTAAAGATCCCCATGGTAGTGATCACCTGCCTATCAAAATTTCAATCACCAATGGCTCGTGTCAATCTCGCTCGATCGACACGAAGTGCATCGACTGAGGTAAATACGTTGAAGCGATCATCGATAGCGAGCAATCGGTTGAAGTCCTTCCTCCGTTGGAGAAGTCTCGGTTTATCCGGGCTAATCCTCAAATGTGCGATCGACGCACAGCGCAGACCGGTATCAGGATCAACAATTCGCCGACGTTCGCCCACTCCGTGGTGGGATGTACTGAGGTTCACCGTGAAAATCCGTCGCGTTTAAAGCATATCGGAAGCGCGGTTCGCGAGATAACTACGAGCGATATATTACTCTTGAGCGTCAGTTTAAGAGCCTCGCCAAAGCCAAGAAACGCGGATATTGGCGTCACTTCGTCGTAGGGCTATCGCGTGAGACGCCTATGAGAAC
>JASCZW010013015.1:0-26813 GCA_034211315.2 Aedes japonicus
TAACATGAATTCAGTTACGTACACAAAACTAGACAAACCGAAATTGATGATGTAATTGTTTGGAAAGATAAGAGGTAAAGAAGAATAGATGAATTTTTAATACATAAGAAAAGCGATAAATGTTTAAAACTAAAACAGTGGTAAAAAAATATTAAAGAAAAAAACATGATAAAAAATAGTAATAGTGAAGTAAAAGCTACAATTTTTACATTATTTTTCATTCATTAAAGACAATGAACAACCACAAAGCTAGAAAGTTTCAACAATAAACTTATCAATCTATTGCGCAAAATGCAATTGTTTCTATTTCATTCCACGAATGGTTGAACTCAGCAACAAATTGGTTATCAATCGAGGATTCTGTTCAGTATAAACTTGTTGAACATTACACGCTGCTCGCTGCATTAAATTTGTTTGGTATCACATAAATATGATATTTACATGTTGTATAAATGTACAAAAGTAATAATCATCAGTACCTAATGCGGTCTTCTCCGTGTACGCTTGCTAATCCGATCACTACTACATAAATATTATTAACGTTAACGCATAGAAGTGATACGCTCATTTGTGATCTCCTCCTTACAGTAACATACCATTATCGGTGAGCCAACCCATTGTACGATTTGAAGCAGTGACTTGTTGTCAGTTCATTCGTAAACAACAAACTGAATTAAGATGCTCTTAAGTTGAAGCAATAGAAATGGATTCGTAGAGAACAAATTCAGATCCTCTTGCATCTGACGGATTAAAAATAATTTGAATCAGGAAAGAAATATCCAGCATTTGAAGTTGACGATTATTTATTATGCAAATACATAAAACATTTCAAAATACTGGTACCTTGTCCCTAAGAAAAACCCGGTAAAAAACGCAGTGTACGGACGCCCTCAGCGATCAGGCTATTAATGAGCGAATTCTGAAGAAGATTCGGCTCTAGTCGGCTCGAAAAATAACGTGAAACAATAATTATCCCACTATTGAAATATATTGAAGAGTGACCTTGGATGGAACTTTCAAAAAAACAGAAGGACTCACTGATTGGGCACGCAGAATATTGAAGACAGAGTTGCCAGATCGTGCGTTGCTTAAGATGCCTAATTCATACTATTTTTTCTGAATGAAAAAATTGTTTACTCTGGAAATGTCCCTGAACAAACAAAATGATCGACAACATATGAACAAATCTTGCAATGAAAATACCATTGACGCGACAGGGGTTGAACGATATCAAAATGCCTCTGCTGGTGATGGTTTGAAGGTGCAATATCGTCAAAAGGCAAATTACCGCTGCTGTTCACACTTAGACAAGAGGGCGAAAATAGAAGCAAAATTACTATTGCAATACGTCATCAGGACCACCTACTTCCTATCTAACTAAACTTTCGGTGGAAAAATTTTTAGCACAACAATTAGCTCCAGCATAAATATAGTTGTTCAGCATTGGTGTCAGCAAAACTATACTATGATGTTCATCGGCTTTCTCCAGAATAACCTTCTGCATCGATCTCTGATTTGAACCTGGACTTCACTCGGGCTGTATGGAAAACTGCTGGGCAATATGGCTTCCTGTGTTGGACTCATTTAAAAAACGCTTGGTTGAATTTGGATCAAATGCCGGAGGAAGGTGGTGCAGTCCCGGCGTACCGTCTTCGAAGCGTCTCTTTGTGATTAAAAAAATACAAAATTGCGGTTGAACTTCACCTAAGCATAATAAAGTTAAACAAACTGTCTAACAATTAAAGTGAAATGAATGAGAAATACTGAATTCTGTTTAAGTTTTATATAATTTTCGAAGTCGCCATCATTTCTACGTTTGCCACCTGTATGTGCTATGATGAGCGACGTCATTTGACTACCGTGCCTTCATTCAATAAGAATGGCGTCAATCGGCTGCGTTAGCAATTTACACAAAGTGGAGAAAATCCAGATAAATAACGCAACGATATTGCCAAAGTCATTAAAAATCGCAAAATCGACGGTTACTAATTAACTAAAGACTTTCCTTGGCCAACAACTTTAAAGAAAGGTCGGTTCCGGATGTAACCATGATTCACGTTTCGTCGCGGAAAGGAAGAAAGTGATGCAGAAATTTAAGAAAAGAGCAAATATCCGTTCGACCGATGTGGCGAAAAAAGTGAAAATGTCTCCATCGTTCGTCAGAAAGTGAAGAAAAGTGCAGGCTTGCGAAATCATTCAAAGTGGTGTTGCTCAAATCACATTAACATTGTGAATCAGAGCGCAAAATCTCGATCGAAAGGAAAGTATGCTGACACTATGCTGAAGAGAATACGACTGCATAATGTTGGACGACGAAACATGACGCAAAGCCCCGACTTTAGCGATACCAGGGACTACAGTTTTTGCTCACTCGTTTAAGAAGGGAAATACTATGATCGATTTCGCCAAAAAATTATCGAGAAGTTCCCAAAAATACATAGTGACGTGGCGGGCTTATTATCTTGATGCCACGTTCTCAAAAGCTATCTTCATGCGACTGGCACTCTCGGCCTGGACAAATTTACGCTGAAGTGGAGCCAGCATGATATTTTGTTATTCAGATATGAACAATTCTTCTTCTGGCCTGACCTGTATATTGCCACTTTATGGAAAACTGGCAAGGATTGGTACGTGCTAATGGTGTAAATAGTATGTCTGAAGTGTTGCAATCCGCCAAATTCGCCAGAACTCCGTCCGATCGAAAATCATTGAGCTCTGGTCAAGAAGAATCTTCGAAAAACAAATAGCGTGGCAATTGATGAAGAAACTTCCGGAGGCATGCGCTTTGGCAGAAAGCTGCCAAAATTGATGACGGATGACACTATAAAACTGATGGAAGGTGTGTCAAACGAAGATTGCGGGCATTTGGATATAACAGGTCAAATTGAAGCAACTGTATAATATTTCTCTATTTGTATTTTTGTAATGATCTTAGTGTAGTTACTTTTTGATTTTCTCTGTACTATTGTCTTCCACCTAGTTTTCTATTGAACTATTTTTGGTATTTTGCATTCTTTATCTCTAATACAGCTAAACAACTAGTAAAATCGTTCTGCTACTATCAAAGTTTTTAATACTTTATTTACAATGTTGTGGCTATATGTCTTTTTACCGTTCAATCTATTTTATTTAGTTTTAGTAACAGTTATGACGAAGGTTGAATAGTTGTAGCCCCATATGATAAAACAACATACAACGAAGATGTTTTTATAAATGGCGATATGTTGTCAAAGATAACATGGTCTTGTTATATGTTTTGAACATGGCAGAAAAACCGTAATCCTGATACGTGAAAATCCGGTGTAAGTTCACGCTGATGCATGAACACGGGAGGGCTTGGCGTCATGACCTAACCGACCCTCTGAATATTATTATATATAATAGATGATTGTTCTGAAAACCGTTTGAAGAGAAATGCAGAGGCATATGGTACTGTAGCGACAGATATCTACAACGATCGATACGAATACACATCTTTGTTCTAACCCTCGACAGAGCATTTTCTGTTTCTCTTCTCTCTCCAACACGTCATTTCAGCCTTTCGCCTGTTACATCGATATTTGCTGTAATGGAATTTGCCTTCTGTTTTAATTCAAGGCAAAGGAAGGCGTAAACAACTGGAAATCGTTTTGCAATCTTTCGTAACCTTAGGCTGGAATTCAGGCGTTATCGAAGCACCGACTGGCAAATATCCCAGTATTTCTGCCAATCTGACGTGTTCCATGCTATGCATTAGATCACCTGAAAAATTAATGTTCCTTTTTTATCTGTATACCTATAAGACTGTACGTAGGATCCCAGTGTCTTATGCGGTAGATATCCGCCCTCTCTACTTTCTATGGTTGCATGGACGTGACCAAATTTTGAGCAGTCAAGTGTATTTATGGAAATTGTGGAAATGGCTTTGATAACTGGTTTCAGCGTTTAGTGGTGGTAATAAAATGTCTTCGCTAAACATTATATTGCAACTCCTCCGCAGGGTAACAAACGTCAATGATGTGTCATCTTTAATATAACAACCTTTCATCAACTTTTTCTAAACAGAAACCACCATCTGAACAGCCATTGTATTGTTTTTCGAAGGTTACCGGGGATTTCAACTCACCTACAACAAACCATCAGGGTAGAGCAATAATTCATTCCCGTATAAATTGCATAAAGCATACGTTATCTTTGCGCTCATAGTCGGTATACTATGGTCATCATCATCACAACTCAAAATAATATAATTGTAACTTATCAGATTTCCATAATAGAAGAAATAATCAGGCAAGAAAGACCAGCCAACTAATAATAATCACAAAATCGTTAGATAACAACACGACGTCCACTGACAATGCGCAGTTTCAACGTGGAGCAATCTCAGCCAATTCAACCAGAATAATTTCATTTTTCCCCATAAACTGGGAACCAACACTGATCATCGATAATGGCTGTCTTCCCAGGTCACGATTCTTCAAAATGTTAAATTCAGCAACAATGGCCGAAAATCTCATTTTTGATTTGAAATTCCAATCACAGCACAAAGCTGGAAGAAATGCATTCGACAGGCATCAGCTCTCCTGGACGATTTCCTCCTGGATGCGCCGCCATGACCACATAACTTATTTGTCGATTATTGTTATGGCCACTATTCTCCACACAAATAATGGCGAAGAATAAACAGTGCCACCAAAGAGCATCATCATGCCACTTCGGTGGTGATTCTCGATTGTGTCCCTGGGTTCTGAATCTCGTCTCTCTGTTCCTAGGCTGCCGATATGGAGTATGAGCACAGCTACGTGGTGCATCATCTGCTACATGCTTTCTATGATGTCTAAAGTACCTTTACCATTAAGTGGCATCGTTCGGCAAAATATCACACAGAACCTACCGCTCATGTCTTTATCCACCTGTGAGGAAGAAAAATCTTTTGTTATGGGAAGAATCAATATCCACAATGATGATGGACCCAGCTCAAGCGCAGCAGCAATCGATTCAGTAGACTTCTCCGTTGAAGTAGAATATGAAAATATAACGTCTCAATTTGGCCGAATAAAATTTCATAGTGAATTGATGCATTTCGTTATCGAACGCAACATATACATAGCGATTCAAACGACGACGAGACGAAGCGAAGTGGACAATTGTGCCAATATTTTGGTCATTGCAGACCGAGACCGACCGACCGGGTGCTGTGTGCAATTTTTCGGCAAAAGTCGATGCGCAAAGGCAAATTTCATAGCAACCGAACTGGTAGCTTTCCGGAACACCGAGGCACTATTTGGTCACTCCAAAGGCCATTCCACGGTATTGTGCTTTCATTCGCGAAAAACATGAAAGACAATTTCAACATGCAGAATTTGCTCGGACAACGACTGCGATGACGACTACAGGTGACGACAACAATTGGGAGCGCAGTTTTGAACTAGTCAGCGTGTGGCCAGGACGAAGCTTCCGGTTCTGTGCCCTCGGTATGAAATATGGCCTAGACATGTAGAGTTCGAAGATTGACCGAATCGATGACTAGTTCGACGCTGATGTGGATTGTTTTTCTATTCAAATAAACGAGAATCGAATATGTTGGACAGTTGAATTGGCTCTTGATTAGAAGGATTCGGTCGAATTGATTAGTGGGACTTATTTTCGCTATTAGGACGCTTGACAATATTCAGAGCTCTACGCAAACATCAATGCGAAAGCACCGAGCTTCGACATAAATATTTGGCCTTCGAGGAAACAACCGGTATAAGTAAACACATTTACATTTTAATTTCACTCTTCGCATGAGGCAACTTTTTGCCCTGCGAGCTGAACTGAAAGCTTCACAAGATTTCGAAGGAAAACTCAAGAAAGCAACCCTCTCACTCTCTCTCATATGTCTTAAAATGGGCGCACATACACAAAGCCACACATGTAGTACCAAATTGAATTAGGCCTCGTTTCCTTCATGATTTTAATGAAATAAAACTTAATGGGCTTTAGGCAAGTTTCCAACCGCAGCTTAAACGACCGTAAAAAGTTATCCCTCACTGACGGAGAAAGCGAATGAATGGCCTCGGTACAAAGATTTTTGGTACTGAAATTAAATTTCCTTACCATCTATACACAGCTTTTTAATAAAAATCCAACGTTCACATGGGATTCGCCGACAGTTTTATTTAATTTCCAACTCCAACCGAGGAGAAAATCTTATTTTTGTGAGAGAATATACTACAAGCCTTTGCGCGTACTCTTGGGGGAGAGCATTTCCATTTCTGAACGCAAAGAATTTCTCCAACTCTGTAACCAGGAAAAAAAAGGAAAAAATAATACTAAGCTTCTTTTCGGTGAAAAGCTGAGGATACCGAAAGTCATTGCAGCAGAATCCTCCCGATGCTATTCTCTCGACACTAGTCATCATATCACACGTTATTTTTTCTTCGTTTTCGTCCTCCTGCAGAAACCGAGAGAAGGAGACATTCAATCATAATAAAACATCTACCGGGCCTCACACGTAGCGTAGCTCGAATGGAACAAATGGGATGAACAGATAGTTCAAAATTTCAAGGCTGTAGGCATTTCTGAGTCAGTGAAATCGATGAAATCCGGATCGAACCCACCACTCCTAGCACGAGGGTTGCCGCAAACCCCTCTCTGACTAGGGCCGCTGTGTTCAGGTTTTGTCATGTTCTACGAATTCATCTTTCGGCAAAAGTTGGTTAGCTTCTGGGAGGACCAAAACTGAGCAGTGAATAATTGAGCCCGGATGATTGAATCACGATGAATAGGTTGTTTCTTCTTTTTCCGTCTTTTCGGCATTTATTCTGGACCAATTCCATCTGATGGGCGAATCATACGGGAAATGAGAGCATTCAGAACTCTTTGTTTTTCAGGAAAATGAATGGGACGAGTAGACTTCGCACTTTCAGCAGAACAGGCGAAATTCAAAGAACTACATTTATAGATTTTGCTGTCTTTTCCCAGATCAATGATAGTCTTCATTTATTTTTAATGTGTTTTCACTCTTGATCCTTTGGCAATTCCAGATTGTTGCTTGTCAAACCGAGTCTATTGTCAATTCTTAACGCGATGATTTAGATAGCGTACCGGTTTGGCTCATAATCCGAACAAGCTCAAATTCCGAACACCTCGTTTTTAAATATAAATTTACTGAACTTTTTACTAGAAATAATTTAATACTTTAAACTCGCACCCTTTTTAGGTTAACCTTCCAATTCACATCATTTAATGGTATCAATAAAGCCTTTTTAAATATGTTTAAGCTTTTGCAAAATAGTGAAAGTCAAAACCAATCCTGAATCTGTTTGCGTTAGCAGAATCCTTAGAAAACAAGCATAAGTAACTTTTCAATTTTTCTTGTTGTTTTCACTATTTGGTTAACTATTTTCATGTTAAGTGCTACCTAAGGTATGCATCTACAGAAAATAAACGAACAAATTACCTAGAAAAATATCCATTAAAATAAGCAAAACAGTAGTGTTCGGAATATGAATCATGATTCGACGCATGATTCAAATTCCGAACAATATGTTAAAATATACTATTTTCAGGCAAACACAGCAATAATTTGCTAACTGGGCTAAGACAACACAAAATGTCGAAAGATACATGGTCTCAAAGGCAAAGGTCGAACAGACAAAGGTCGAAAGGGACAAAAGGTTGAAAATGCAATACCTTTGCGAGGAAGGGCTAAAAATCATTTGTTAACAAATGATTATCGGTCTTTTCTATTGTTGTTCCAGAACCGTACTAACAAAGTGCTGGAAAAACAATGAAAGGGCCTTTCATCATTTGTATACAAATGATTGTAAGTCCTTGCCTCGAAAATGTATTCTATTTTCAACCTTTTGTCATATCGACCTTTCGCTTTTCGACATTTTGCCCTTTAAAATCATTGCCATTCTCTAAAAAGATCAACAGGGCATATAGTCACCATAACTGACCGTCAAATCGAGTTGTCACGAAGCGGAAAGGAGAAAAACAAAACTCTTGCGGTGTCGTGTGCTGTTTTTTACAACAAAATGAGAGAAATTAAGTTTAAAAAAGAAAATGTTCAACGCGCACAATCTCGAAGCGAACGGCAAATCCAATATCCAAAAGGAGAATAGTGACACCGGACCAGGTTCGTTCATGGTTTCATGAAGTTGAACAGTACTTAGTAAAGAACGGTTACTTGGGAATTTTGCCAAGCGTGGTATGTATACATATTTATTATTACATTTATGTATTACATATTTCAAAACCAGATTCTGCTCCACTACTGAACAAAGCCTTAATTTCAATGGAGAACATTGATCTAATACTGATCAATGGATTTCGAAAGTGTGGCCTGCATCCATGGAACTCTGAGGCCATTGACTATGAATCTTTCCCTGATCCAAGTTCTGTTTCCCAGAATGAACTTCAAAATAGAAGTGCTTCTTTGACTCTCGCCGATCCTGGGAATGAGCCTATCTCTGCCAGAGTGTTTCTGCGTGAACTGAATAGTAGGCTTTCACCAGAAACTCTGGAAAATTTTGAGAAACAACGTCGAAATTTGATGTGGACCGGAGACCTCGAAACCTCGCAATTATTCAACTTTTGGAGAAGCGTTCAAGATTTCGTGGAGGGACCAGTAGAGTACTTTGAAATTGACCCATCGTTGATTGGCCTTGATTTTACGCTGGATGCAGACGGTCTTGTTTTGTCAAGTGATAAAACTCCTCTTGAAATCAAAGGTAATAATTGGGAACATTTATCTCTAAATTGTTAGATGGAAATTAACAATCATATTTTGACGATAATTTTCAGATCAAAGCGGCGATTTAAACATTCCGGAGGATATTGATCAAAAACCTCACGATGAACTACAGTTGGAGAACGACGAAAACCTCCAGTTTATGTATGACGTTGAGGGTAAGTGAACAACAACTAAAATATTTTATCAGTATTAACAATATATTACTTATAGATTATACAACGGAATGTATTTCTGATACATTGGAGGATACTTCTCAACAGCAGGATAGTTCAGCTTCACCAACCATTGTCTCAGAAACACCAAAGAAGGTCACGCAGAGCAAACCGTATCAATTCGACCGAAACCCAGAGGCCCGCAAGGGTATAAGCCGGAAGAGACGTTGTGCAACAAGTGATGATTGGGTTGAAATTTTTAAGAAAGAAGAGGAAATCAAAAACCAGTTACAAATTGCAAAACGTCAACGGCAGGAAGAACGAAAACAGAAATCAGTACAAAAGCAACAAGAAAAGGAAATCAAGTCAGCTTCGAGACTTCTAAAGCAGCAAGAAATAGAAGAACTAAAAGAAAGAAAGAAGAAAGAACAGACTGCTCTTAGAATAGTGAAACAGAAAGAACGCTTGAAGAAAAATAAGCTAGAAAAAAGGTCAGATAAGTCCGTGACTACTGCGAAAAAAACTTGAAGCTACTAACCAGTTACAACACTTTCATACATGATTATATGCATATATTATTACTGTTAGTTTTAAATGCTAACTGCATATCGTTACACTCTTACTAAAACCATTGTTTGATGATAAACAAAACATTACATAAAAATATCAGTTAAATATTGCTCATGATTTTGAATTCACTTGAATAAACTAACGCTTTGTGGTGTATAAGGGTGCAGAACAACTCCCAAGTTTTTATTCGGAACGCCCTTTTCTCCTCGTACAATTTAAAGAGAAAAACCTTTTCATCATAGTCTTGCCCATTTAAACTGAAATAGTCTGGTCAAATGTTCACATAGTTCTTTGAAACCTCTACAATAATCAAAATTTATACATCCGGTGGAAGCATTGTACTTGCCTTTTTCAATGGGCGTAAATATCTTGTACTTTTACGTTATAGGGTGGATGATGTTTTCCACATGAATTATCTTATTATCGTCAGGGGTTAAATTAAGTCCAAGAACTTTGATTTTTTGGTATGAATGTACATCATATTCCAGAGCATCGGGTTGTCCATTTACCACGTTTAAAGTAGAAGGAGATATTCGCTCATCACCATGAGGCACCAAGAGTGAACAACAATGTTTTTGGCTAGAATGAAAGATGTGAAGAGAAAGTGTTGAAAGTTCCGCCAGAGTGCGGCAGGTAGGAAAATTAACAGATGTTTTTGAAAATTGAGCGAAAGGGCATGTATCCAATGGTACTCGAACCATGGACGTCAATCTTTGCCTAACATCCCACTGCGGGGTAGGTTGTAGCGACGGAACAAGTCCGCCACTTCAACAGGCAAAAATTGACGCATGGAAAGACGCTCATGTACCACTGTGGCTTGTATAGTTTATTCTTAGCGATCTATTGTGTGCACTCTGTTTACTGATGCGCACATGGAGAGGAACTCTCCTTTGGGTTTGTTTTGATTCGCACCGAAAGAGAGAGTTCCTTCCCATGTGCGCATCAGTAAACAGAGTGCACACAATAGATCGCTAAGAATAAACTATACAAGCCACAGTGGTACATGAGCGTCTTTCCATGCGTCAATTTTTGCCTGTTGAAGTGGCGGACTTGTTCCGTCGCTACAACCTACCCCGCAGTGGGATGTTAGGCAAAGATTGACGTCCATGGTTCGAGTACCATTGGATACATGCCCTTTCGCTCAATTTTCAAAAACATCTGTTAATTTTTCCTACCTGCCGCACTCTGACGGACCTTTCAACACTTTCTTCACATCTTTCATTCTAGCTCAAAAACATTGTTGTTCACTCTGGTGCCTCATGGTGATGAGCGAACATCTCCTTCTACATCATAATCTTTACCCTCGCACGGAGAATACATAACATAACAATTAATGTACACGTTTAAAGGTTTTAGAGAAATTTAAGACCTCTCCCACCCCTTGCGTGAAAAATCACTCAAAAAATATTTCAAGAGTGTACATGGACCGTGAAAATTTGCCAACCAGACCCTCCTTCAATATTACTTCAGTGTTTACAAAGATTATTGTGATTACCGATGATTATTAACGATTACTCATGATAATATTCGATTACTCATGATTACTCATGATTACTTGATGATACATGTGTTTTCGACCCCAACTGGTTACAAATATCCAATTCTCGATCGATTCCTATTATGTTGGTTTTAAATTATAGGTACAATCCAGTTTTAAAATACTTACAGAAAAACCGGATCGCCAGGAACCTCTGAAATTGGTTAATTTCCGACCTAACATAATCTTAAGCACGACCAATCATTCTGGTGGTCCATTGCAGACCAAGATGATTAATTTCCGACACAGATAAAAACAATCATTGAATTTTCTGCGTTGTCCAATGCGCATGAAGGGAATGCTAGATTTGGCGGAAAATAAATGGATATTTCATGTAAATTTAAGCCATATAACGCCTGCATCTAGCCTGTTGTGTGAAAGATTGCAAGCATTGTTGTATGGCGCATGAAAGATTGCAAAGAATTTCGTTGTTTACGCCTCTTTTGCCTGAAAAGTAAATGAGGAGAAATTTTACGTGCTAGTAAATATTAATTATTTGTTTCTGTGTGGTTAAAATAACCAGCAGCATAACATTAAATGGATAATGAGCTGTCAGTCACTTGGTTTCGTAAGAAGAATGAAGGAGTTCATCACCGTTACCACATTCGGTGTCAATTGCATCTTAAATCTGCTAAAAAATACTTTCTGATATTCAGGCTGGAACCAGTAATGCTTGTAACCGTGATATCGGTATCTGTATCTATAGGTACTTAGAGCGTTTCGGTTACTTGACTGGTTACAGAGTCACAGGTTGTCAAAGTTGGGGTCTTCAAAAATACCTTTTCCAGTTGGAACTAGTTCCTGATGGCCATAATGACCATATTCGAGTTTTCTGTACGTATTTTCAAACTGAGTATTCGTACCTATTATTTGATACATACACAATTGGAGTTTTGGCACCAGTTGGGGTCGAAAACGTTTATATAGGAAGTAATCAAGAATCACGCATGTAATCATAAGTAACCATGAAGTTATCATGAGTAACCATAAGCAATCATATGTAATCGCAATAACCTTTGTAATTATTGTGTAATCAAATAATCACGCAAGTGTTCATAAGTAATCATCAAGTAATTATGAGTAATCATAGAGTAATTATGAGCCACCACGAATAATCATGAGTAATCATAAGTTATCAGCAGTAAGCACTGAGTAATCAGAGTAATTTTGAAGGAATTGACAAGTAATCGATGCTGTTGGAAACTTATTGAAACAAAAACCTTCAATTTATGTATTTGCAATGTATATGTGCAAATTGAAATGACTCTAGAGGGTTTGAGCTGTTTATGGAATACCTGCAACTAGAAATTAGAAGAAAAATTAGTATCTTCCATTTAACTCCAACTACCTTTGCTTATCTTCGACAGACACGCGTATTTCGTCTACAATGTGCAGACTTCTTCAGTGTCTCGTACTAATAACTCGACTTAGTTAGTAGTAATAAGTCGAGTTATTAGTTCGAGACACTGAAGAAGTCTGCACTATGTGGACGAAATACGCGTATCTGTCGAAGATAAGCAAAGGTAATTGAATTAGATGGAGGATGCTAATTTTTCTTCTAATTTCTAGTTAAATTGAAATGGTTTTTTTCTTTTCATTATGTTTTGCTTAATAGAGAGAAGTAAGTCAGAAATAAGTCGCAAGCGACGATTGATTTCACCATGGGTCCTTAAATAATATACAGTGTCTGTAGTAGTTGCTGTAAAGCCCGTCGGATGCGCTATATAGCGCATTACTTCCGACATTATATAAAACTTATAGAACAAGTGTAAAATCGAATGTCACTTAATTCAGTTTCGTACTGTTAACTTGTTTGATAACTTCTAATTATTGTGATTACTTATAACTACTAATGATTATCAAACATTACTTATGATTTTTTATGATTAGTTATGATTACTTATTATTACTCCTGATAATTGTGATTACCAACGATTACATGATTATTATGCGGAATCATAAGTAATCTTTGATTACTTGTCACTTCAAAACATGCTGGAAACCCCATGTTTAAAACACATGATCCTTTCTATTGAAAAACGAGTGCGTCAAACGAATGGCTGGTTCCGACCGCCCGGCAGTGCTGCACGTCCGTACAGTTCAACAGAAGCTAAATGAAAAGTTCTAGGGCAACCCAAGTAACAATTTAATTTTATTCCAGTCGTATAGCACTCCTGGCTTTATTGATAAAACTAGATTCAAAACTGTTTTGTCCACCAACACCTCCTCTATGGATCTTTAAAGCCAAAATGTGTACAAAGTGGCCCACTCTATAGACGGTTGTGAAAACAAATTAATAAAACCCTTACAAGACCACGGAGATTTTGAAAATGTTCTATTGAAAGACGTTATGACCACTTGAGAACCTCCATAAAACTTATTGGCTGCCATCAAAACCAGCATAGGGCCAAATGGCCACACCTGTCAAACATCACTGTGATATCGTGGTTGGTTTTTGTTGTTCTGCTTTGTTCGATTCTCTGCTCTACTGATTCTCTAAGAAGTAAATAATATCTACGAAAAGATCAAGTGTTGCAGGAAATTTTGTTTGACAGCAAAATATTCAAAATAAATTTTGTTTTTCATGCTCGTATCATGCTCCAAATATTATGCGCATTTGATTTTATGGTGAATATTGGCACAATAAAAACTGAAAATTGATGCGTTTCGGAAATTATGCGGGTTTACAACAACAAACAAAACCAAATTGAAACAAATACCTATATCCGATAAATTAATCATGAATTTCCTGAAAATTATTGGAATTCAATCAGGTTATCTTGAAGAATGCCAAAATTGGTCTCCGATTTACAGTTCATTTGCATTACATATAATATTTGGTTAAATACACCAAATTTCCACATTTCAATAATTTCTTATATTTTAATATAGCGATTGAAAAAAATAACAGCTTTTCCAAAAAGCCAATTTATCTTCGCAATGGCTTCTATAAAACTATTTGGTAATTTGGTGACTTCCCTCATTGCCAATTTGCCGTTTAATACATTTACTGGAGGCAAAATGGTTTCAAAATTCTTTTTCAACTAATTTCAATAAAAACTTCTGTAATCAAACAAAAACAACACCATTCGATTCTTTAGACTTTTTAACGTAAGATAGGCTGTCTTCAGCCAAAAACTTTGGCAGCGATTGTAGCAGAAAGGGTACGAACAAAACAAATCTCAAATAATTGGAGAAATTGGGCAAAATAAGCCACTTTCCGAGCACGGAATAATATGAAATAGGATTCTATGCGGGCAAACCATTCAGCGGTGATTGTAGTAACATTGATGTTAACATAAAAAGTCACATTATTAGGGGTAAATGGGGTAAAATGGGCCATTTTCTGAGCTCGGCGCAGGCTGTAATTGGCACCATTCGATTTCTCAGTGTTTTTCATGTACGTCATGGTTTTTTTCATGTAGAAAATTCAGCGGTGCTTGTAAATATATGTATAAAAGCTTAAAAACACACAAATATAGGGTTAAATGGGGCGAAATGGAAAGTTTTCCGATTCTGTAACTAAACGAAAATAACACCATTCGATTCCTTATATTTTTTCACGTTAGATAGGCTGTTTTTAAGCCATAAACTTTGGTAGCGATTGTAGCTGAAAGAGTACGAACAAGAAAATCTCAAATTAATGGGGAAATTGGGCAAAACAAGCCTTTTTCCGAGCTCGGAACTGAATGAACGTTTACTGCGAGTGTGTCAAAAGACAGTGAAATCAGTTTAAAAGAACTGTTTTTGTGACAAAATCTACAGGTCATGAAACATTTATTGAAATGTGAGAGCACAAATTAATAATCAAATACGTTCAAATATTGTGCAAAATTTAACAAATAAGAGACACATAAAAAACTATCAAATTTCAAAACAAAAAAAATATGAATGAATTTATAAACATAACACTGAACAAAAATTAATTACCATATTAATAATGAGCTAAATAGTGAACTCAAAAGTAATCAAAACATTTGTACCAATAGTTCATCAAATTAATTTAGTAAAACAAAAAATTTTAATTCAGAAAACAAAACAATAAAATATATAAGAATAATATAAATAGTATTGTAAAACTATGAATTAGTTAATTATTTGATCATAAAAAACTATGTATGAACGTTAATCTAATGCAATTGTAAGGAGAAATCAAAAGATAAATAAATCTATTGTTCAATCGTTATGAAGACAAGAAAAATAGACAAAAACCAAACCAAAAAAACAAATTTGAGTATTTAGTTAAATAATCATTTAAAAATAAAGATTTAAGCCAACTATGAATTAACTATTGCATATATTAATGAAAAAAATAATTTATATAAGAAGACTATTAATGAAATATATATGAAATAAAAAAATTAGAGCCCGTTCAAAATTCAAATGAACCCATTTTTGCAAATCTCAAAACCGTCCCTGTCGTAGATTTCTGTATCCATAATTTTTGTTTAAATTCTGTAAGAAGCGTAGACTTTGACCCCATCCCTACTCTCATGAAAGTCTACGTGGTTGATGAATAGCTAATAAGGATTTTTTAGGATACTAAAATATCAGTAAATATATTAAGAAAAACTTTAAACATTTATAATTATTAATGTTTGACTCAAAATAGGATATAAATAGATATGTTAAATCATGCATTGAAAAAAAAAATTCAATAAAAAGACAACGAAGTTGATTATAACATTAAAAAATTAAATCATAATAAATATATAATTATTATAAAGATGAGATATGATAAATGCATGAGAAAAGCAGCCCAAAGTTCAAATTCATTAATTAATGAAACATAGAAACCAATGAATTGTCAAAATAAATAGATTAATAAAGTAATAAGTAAATGAAAATGTGAATGTGGGGGTTTTTGAGGCCGGAGAAAATTCTCATGATGGATCGAGACTCCTCCCTCGTCTTAAAGGTTGGTTCTCATACAAATAAAACACCATTTTTTGCATGATTAGAGAATTAAACAAGCACATGGAACCAAATTTGGCCTGTGGGGGTTTCTGAAGATAAAGTTTTTTTTATTGGTTGTTTGACACCTCTCCTTGGCTTCCATACAAATGGCATATTCATTTAGAAAAAAAAACTTAAACGCGCGCCGGTTCTAGTAGATTTTCATTCATCTAGTGGCATGTGTAGTAAGGCTTGCATTGAATTCAGCTTGTATATTAAAAATAATAAACAAAATCTCGACTACCTTTTCAAATAGACGTATTTGATTTAGTAAACAAAGAGGGTAAGTAAGATTGAAACGTGGAACAGAGATTTGCAATCTGTCAGAGTTTCATAATATTTTGTTTGTTTGGTTCCTTATCCACAAACATTAGACTCGTTTTTTTGTCTTCAGGGTGATCATTTCTGCGACTGGCAAAATTACGCGAAAGAAATAGATAACTCTTAAACAGTTAACTTTAGACACATGAAGAATTGGGAAAATTTAATCTATAAAAACAGTCCTACCTCTTGGTCTGTGTGGTGATTAGCGTGGTCTTTTTATGTTCATAATAAAAATTCTAACTTTTTATTCTGATGACTTGGAGGATTTTTTTCTCTTATAGAATTGCAATTTATTTAATTTATTGAAACTTTGCTGAAAAAAATTCACTTCTATTTGATCTACGTATCGTTTTATAACAGTATTTCCGCTGGAATCATCCTCCTCTACAAATTCTCCGATCAGATGAAATACACTTTTTTGCATGACTCCGAGAACTAATCAAGCAAATGGAACCAAATTTAGTATGCGTGGTTTTTGAAGACAAAAATTGTCTCCATGTTGATTGGGGGGGAACCAATTCAAATAAAACCAAATCCTTGCATAACTCGAGAACAAATAAGAGAAATGGAACCAAATTTCGCATGTGGAAGTTTTTGAAGGAGGGAAATGTTTCTATGGTGATTTGAGACTCTTCCGTCATATAAGGAGGAAGGGGGAGGAGGTGCTCTCAAACAAATGGAACCCAAACTGCATAACTCGAGAAATAATCAAGCAAATGGAACCAAATTTGGAATGGACGAGTTTTTTAAGGCATGAAATGTTTTTATGGTGGTTCAAAGCCCCTCCTACATCTAAAAAGGGGGGCTCTCATAAAAAAATGAAACAAATTTCAACCAAACATGAGAACTATGCCTACTGCTTGCAAATTTGTATTCAGTGGTTTTTGGGTCCAGGAAAACATCTTATGATAGTTCGAGAGCCCTCCCGCTTCTAGAAAGGGTGGGATCCCATGCAAATGAAAAATAAATTCTTGCATAACTCGAGAACTAATCAAGCAAATGGAACCAAAATTGGTATGGGTGAGTTTTTGAAGGCATAGAAATGTTTTTGTGGTAATTTAAGACCTCTCCTCACTCTGAAAACGGGGGCTACCATACATACGAAACAGAAATTTAAACCAAACATGAGAACTATCCCTACCACTATGCAAATTTGTATGCAGGGGTTTTGGGTCCGGGAAAGGATCTTATTATAGTTCGACACCCTCTCTGCCTTTAGAAAGGAGGATTCCATGTCAATTAAAAACTATTTTCTGCATAACTCAAGAACTAATCAAACAAATGGAACCAAACATGGCATGTGGAGGTTTTGTAGGCAAGAAATGTTTCTACTGTGGTTTGAGACCCCACTAAAGAAACCACATTTAGCATGTGTGAGGCTTTAAAGGCAAGAAAGGTATACAAATGAAATACAATATTCTGTATAACTCGAGAACTAATAAAGCAAATTGTACCAAATCTGGCATATGGAGGTTTTTGTAGATGAATACTGTTTCAATGCTTATTTGAGACCTCTCCCTTTTCTGAAGGGGGGGGGCTCCCATACAAATGAAACACAAATGTATGCATAAGTCGAGAACTAATCAAGCAAATGGAACCAAAATTGGTATGGGTGAGTTTTTGAAGGCTAGAAATGTTTTTGTGGTTATTTAAGACCTCTCCTCACTCTGAAAACGGGGGCTACCGTACATACGAAACATAAATTTAAACCAAACATGAGAACTATCCCTACCACTATTCAAATTTGTATGCAGGGGTTTTTGGGTCCGGGAAAGGATCTTATTATAGTTCGACACCCCTCCCGCCTTTAGAAAGGGAGGATTCCATTTCAATTAAAAACTATTTTCTGCATAACTCAAGAACTAATCAAACAAATGGAACCAAACATGGTATGTGGAGGTTTTGTAGGCAAGAAATGTTTCTACTGTGGTTTGAGACCCAAGTAAAAGAAACCACATTTAGCATGTGTGAGGCTTTAAAGGCAAGAAAGGTATACAAATGAAATACAATATTCTGTATAACTCGAGAACTAATAAAGCAAATTGTACCAAATCTGGCATATGGAGGTTTTTGTAGATGAATACTGTTTCAATGCTTATTTGAGACCTTCCTTTCTGAAGGGGGGGCTCCCATACACAATGAAACACAAAGTGTATGCATAAGTCGAGAACTAATCAAGAAAATGGAACCAAATTTGGCATATGGAGGTTTTTGAAGGGAGAGAAATGTTTCTATGATGATTTTCAGACCCTCCACCTTCTAAAAGTGGAGAAAGGGATCCAGCAAATGGAATCAAATTTGGCATATGGAGGTTTTTGAAGGAGAGAAATGTTTTTATGGTCATTGAGACTCCTTCCGCCTTATGAAGAGGGGGGGGGGCTCTCAAACAAATGAAACACAAATTTCTGCATAACTGGAGAACTAATAAAGCAAATGGAAACAAATTTGGCATGTGGAATTTTGGGTGAACAAGGAAAATACTCATGTTGGAGCGTCAACTTTGACGTCAGCTGTAGTCCAAACCACTTGATGGAAACAGTTCAAATTTTGTCCACAATAATTTCTGTATTATTTTAAGTCATGAAAAAATTTTTTAATATGCTACCAAAATTTTTCACAGAAATATGGTTTTTTGAAATTGGTATGTCCAAAAAGACTTTTTTCACATATGTTATGATAACTTGAAATTTATAAATTTTATCAACATAAAATGTTGGTCACATAAGGTCGAAACATTAGTTATAACGTTGTCAAAATTTCAGCCAAATATATTGATATTTGACAACGTTACGGAAGGTTGAACAACGCGTTTTTTTGAAGAAAATTTTGCTCGGCTTTTTTTTTGCTACTGAGTGTATGCGGTGAAGGGAGAGTTGAAACTATTTTAGCCACCGCTAGCTTCCAGTTAAAGAAATTGGAACGGAATGTTAGATTGATTCCTTTCCAAATAAACTCCTTAACTGGCTTGGTTAATCGACTGCATAGCCAATACACAGTGGTTTGAAAAATGAACTACGTACGATGTTTTGGAGTATAATTGTCTTCTACAAAGTCGTTTATAATAATAAGGCCCTTCTAGCCTGTAGCTGGTGTGAATAAAAACTGGAGTGATCCTTATTTTCATAAAAAAATTGACAATCAAACTTTTTTATATGCAAATATAAAGGCATACATACTTTCAAGCAACTTTGATTGAATAAGTTTTTCCGTAGCCTTAAAAATAATAAAATAAGAGAAATTTTTCCAACATAATTTAGGGTGTCCCTTTTAAAACAACTTAAGACAACTTAACTGGAAAACATTGAAAATGAAAAACTTAAAGAAGATAAATAATTTTTAGAGGGACAGCCAAAGCTACGTAGTAAAAATTTCTCTCATTCGGTCATTTTTTGCTACAAAATTACTTTTTTAATCAAAGTTGCTTAAAACTTTATCATGTTTTGAGAAGATATGTGCCTTTATTTTTGCACTGAAATAAAGACCACGACTGAAAATAAAGACCACGCTAATTTTCATTCACATCATTAGGAAGGACTTTATTATTAGAAGCAACTTTGAGAAGACAATTTTGATTCAAAACATCAAAATTAGGCTAAAATCCATCTCTCGAGCTAGATCCGCATTCTTTGACCACTGTGAAATGGCTGTCCAGCATCGCTTGCCTAGCCAAAGCGACAGAAAGAGCTAGCTTGCACTGGTGAATGTTTGCTCGCTAGAGCACCTTAAAGTCTGTGATAGGAGAAAAAACGTGGCATTTGGTAAATTTTCTATCGCGACGAAATTTTAAGACATCACCTTATATTTGCGATATTTTCAATAGTTTAATATGAAAACATCAATAATTATCAATATTACAATTGACACGTAGAAATATTTCCAATCGATTGGGGCAAACATTTTGAACAAGTTTGAAGAAACGAAGGAGATATTAACGCTCAAAACCTGACCGCTGTTCTTGACGTTCGCAATAGATTTTTTTGTTGTTAAATTGTACCTCAGTATAAAAACAACAATGGCGTAGTCCTACGTCAACAAGCAACAAAAATATATACGGTTTAATTAAGAAATGCAAACATTGACTAGCTTTTGAAACATATATTTTAAACTTACAGTACTTTCATGATAACCTGAGGTTTGTAACCTCAGTAGATCTTCAGACTAATTGTAATGTGAATTTTGACACAATCAGCAGATAAACATCAAATGGACTGATTAAACTGTAGTATACAGAGTTTGTATACTACAAACTATGGTAGATAAATCCATCAAACGAATAATTATGATTACTGCACTCATTTTCAATCATTTAAAAGGATCCTTCATATTCAAATACCAAGTCCAAGCTTATGCTTATTCGCTTGCAGATATGTGGTCCCATTAGATTGCTCGAAATATTCAATTAAAATCAACACAGCACTTCAAATTAGAACACAGTCTGCTGCCCGTAAGCGGAAAAGCTTCGTCCATTGCATTTCCTACGTCGGCAAATGAAGTTAGAAGTACGCATCCTTCAACTTGCTTTCCTAATGACACCCAGAAAATGAGCAACTTCAAAGCGTTTGACACTAACTCCCACACTGCCGCCTCATGAGACCATCCTCCATCCTCCAGCCTTACTAGTCCTCGGAGTTCGGAGGGGTGGGAAAAATCACCAACCAAAGCAATGTTTATCCTGCCACTTAACAGCTTGCACAAATCTTGTTTGATGTGTCTTGTTTTTTCCGCTGTTTTCGCACATCCGAACATTTCCATCGTGTCGTCATCGTCGTCGGAGCACACTTAATATGCTGCCGCATTGCCATGCCGTATGACGCGGTTGACTTCGTTAAACGGAAGCGTGGCACCCACTCAGTCTACCGACTACTTCCACTACAATAACACTCCGGCACTCTGAAGAGGTGATTATGGCATCTATCTCTTATTTCGCACCGTGGTGGCAACCCCCCCCCTCCCCACCTGCGTGTCCACCGACGCCTGGAAGAGTGTGCTGCAAGTAGGTACTTAATCACAGCGACGGGCGACGGGTGGCGCTTGTTTGCGAGCGCTTTTCCTTTTCTGTGGCTGACAGTTTTCGGCTGTGTGGAAATCTTCGCTTTGCGGTGGATTTATTTTTTGAATTGCATGGTTTTTTAAATTCCGTTTTATTGGGCGGAAGATGAAGGTGCATCTAGAAAGAGTTTTATTTTTTTCTCTCTCGTCAGAAATGCCAATGAGTTGTAATTTTTCTAATTTATTTTTCTGTGAATTTTCCAACCAACTGATCCATTTAGACATTCGAAGTTCATTGCAAGATTCCATTCATTGACTCTGTTTAGTGAAAGACATTGTGAGTAATAGCTTACCATTGGCCGCGTCCTAAATTCTTCTGAAAATAGCTGTCATTGTTTTTGCCTTTTGTACCCCGTCCAATCACCCATACTTTTGTCGTTCGGAGAATCCAACCTTCACTGATTTTCCACCTCGCCGAACGTTGGCCTCGGTTGCACTCTGGGAATTGAGAGGAGACAGTCTAGACCAAAAAAAGAACGTCCACCGTTTCACTCAATTCGCGAAGCAATCATTTCAAGAAAATTCCTCACGCTTCTGACAAAGAAGGGTAATGCGATCGCTTGAAAATTCAACTATCTCTCGGAGGCCCGCAGGGTCAAGTGTCATGAAGTGTTATCCATTCGATTCTTCTTCTTCTTTCTTAGCGTTTCAAGCTTATTGCCTTCGCAATTAGCTTATTGCTTGCTCTGAACTGGATGTTCTAAATGCACGTCCACAGTTATTAATTAAGACCTTTCGATGCCATGTATCATGTTTGCATTAGTATGATTGTGTGGAGGTTACAATCATACCCTACACAGAAAAAAATAATTAATTTTAACAAGCGTGTAAAATATCCCCTCGCTTAAATCCAAGCAAAAGGAGACGTAAACCACGAAATTGTTTGCAACTTTTCATGTGCCATACAACATTGGCAATCTTTCATACAACAGGCTGGATTCAGGCGTTATCTGGCTTAAATTTACATGAAATATCCCATTATTTTCTGGCAAATCTAGCATTCCCTTTATGTGCATTAGATAACGCAGAAAATTCAATGTTTCTTTTTATCTGTGTATATACCCAAGGCGTCGTGAAATTTTCCATTACGAAAAATTCCTAGACCATACCGGGAATCGAACCCAGCCACCTTCAGTATAGTGGTGTGGATTGGATTGGATGTCTTTATTAAAGAGACTTTCAGCCGGAGGCTGGTTCGTTTCTTATATGGTGGTGTTGCTTTGTAGCCGCGCCTTTACCGACTTAGCTAAGGAAGGACCTATCATTCGACTCAGTTCGACAAGTTTACAAAACGCATGTGTATGCATGTGTGTTTGAGCGTATTTCATTTTTTGACGGATTTAAAGAACTTCTAGTTCAGTAGAGTTGTTTGGTTGTTGGCACGTTGTGACACTCACGCAAGTAGTAATGGTTCTCGCTTTCTTTGCCTTCTCTTCCCGAGACCACGATGTACACGGTGGGACAATTTAACTCAGTTTGAGAGGCAACTTTACTCAGTCGCATGGGAACTGCGACTCAGTTTCGTAAAAAGTGGAGTTACTCAGTCTACGACTAAATCCATTTTTTACGAAACTGAGTCGCAGTTCCCATGCAACTGAGTAAAGTGGACACTCACGTTGATTTGTGGCCGTGTAGCAACTACTTCGAGGGGCGACTGTGCACTCTCATGTACTTCTCTTAAGCTCTCAGCTTTAGCTGGCATGCTCGCATGCCCCCTTATTTTTGGAAAGATGGGTGACATTGCATAACCGAACTTAAGTAGGTACTAACGGGTATCCACTAAAAAATGAGAATGATTTCAATACTTTTCCATCAGAACAAAAACGGCCGCATAGAAATATCACTTTAGATGAATGAATCGTTGCACTCTCCAGAAAATTTTCATACACTCTTATTTCACTCTAACATGTTCAGTCGTGTTCAGCATGCCGTCGAAACAGGAAGAACTGCACGCGCGCGTTGTACAATTCTTTCAAGCGAACGAAGATCGTGGAAAAAATACACGGTGGACCATTTTTGTCGTGACAAAGTTCCGGTATCCACCGTATACCGTTTCCTGGCATGCATGAGAGTAACCCGGAAGAAAGGTTGCGGCCGTCCAGTGAATATAATGAATGAGAAAACGCTCCGCTCGCTGCGCAGCATGTTCAACAACAAGGATTCGGTAAGTCAACGGGAAGCAGCCCGAAAGTTCCATTGTTCGAAGTCACTCATCTGCAAGACGCTAAAGAAAGAAGGAATAGTGTGTAGAAAGAAATCCAGATCCCCAGAGTACACAGATGAGCAGATTCAAACCGTGAAATCCCAATGCCGCTGGATGACTCGGAATTACGGCGGAAAATCTTTCGTTCTGGACGACGAAAGCTACTTTCCTCTTTCGAAGTCTCAGATACCGGGAAACGACCGATTCTACACTAAGGACAAATCTACTACTCCTCCAAAAGTAATGTATAAGTTCAAGCGCAAATTTGAATCGAAGGTTATGTTATACATCGTAATATCCGATAAGGGTATTTCGAAGCCGTGGTTCAAACCAAGCGGTTTGGCCATCAACCAGGAGGTGTACCAAAGAGAGTGTTTGCAGAAAATACTCATCCCATTTCTTAAACAACATCACTCGGATGGCAAATACGTGTTTTGGCCGGACAAGGCATCATCGCACTACGCAAAAAAACGCTAACGTTTTTGGAGAGCCAAAATATACCATATGTCCCAAAAGACCGGAATCCGACAAATTTGCCACAGTGCCGTCCTATCGAGGATTTCTTCGGTCTTTTGAGCTCCATGGTATACAAGGATAATTGGAAGGCCAAGAACACCAAGCAACTTACCAACAGGATCAAAAGCTGCATCCGAAAAATCGATGTGGCTGCCGTCCAACGGTCATGTTCCAGCATAACGACTAAGCTGCGCCACTGGCGGACCACGGACCATATGACAATATTCACTAAACTTAGTTTGAAGATTTAAGTTGACCCTTTTAATAAAATAAATCAGTTTGAACAAAACTTCACTGGTATTTTTTTCCTGACCCATTCTTTTCGTTCTCATTATTTAGTGGACACCCGTTATGTAGTACGTAGGCCGAAGCGATACGAATTTGTGTTACAGCAAATAGGAGTTCTGACCTCTACGTCGAATATCACAGATACCAGATCATGAAACAAGTATGACCAATCCTAGAGGGTTTGAGCTGTTTAGTGGAATACCTGTAACAGAATAGAAGAAATATCTTCCATTAATTCCAGCATCCACGATACGTCCACAATGTGCAGACTTCTTCAGTGTCCGTACTAAGTACTAAGTCCAGTCGAGTTATTAGTACGAGACACTGAAGAAGTCTGCACATTGTAGACGAAATACGCGTATCTGTCGAAGATAAGCAAAGGTAGTTGGAATTAAATGGAAGATACTAATTCTTCTTCTAATTTCAAGTATGACCAGACAAGAACTGTGTCAGGTAGGATTTCAGCACTCTGAGTTTGATGTTTATATATGTCGTCAGACTCGGAATGAATCTGTGCGTATATATTCCGTTCGCCACTGTGATCCTGCTACCTTTTGGTCAGCGATTCCGCTCTCAGTTTCCTCCATACTACTTTGGTTTCTTCGCCTGTTGCATTCGTTGTCTTCCACCACCGATAGGTATCATTTTGACGATAACGAATACTGCTTTCGATGATATGCGACCCGCATATCCATGCCCCAAAGCATACTGCAGCTTCGCATGGTTCCGCTTCACTTGATTCCACTTAGTTTCCAACGCAATGGACCACTATATCTCATATAAAAAAGTGAATTTTCATTGTGATGCAAATATCAGAGTATGTTAAGGTTTGTTTCATTTCACACGAAGCAACAAATTGCACGCAATAGTTCTAACCAAGATGAGCTTTTGCATACAACATTATCGACAATGTATGAAAGGACCCAGAACTTTACACAATTAACAAAGAGAATTTGTAAGTTGTTCATTTATGTGCATCATATTGAACAGAAATTCTCAATACTTTTTCGAGCTGTGCAGTATCGACGATAACGCACTAGCCAGAAGACGCCTTCCACTACCGCTTGGTCCATAGTTGTTTGGCATCAGCCTAGCTACGATTTTCATAGGCTGCGCCGCTTTTTCACAAGCATTGTCGACATGTACATTGGTTCGGTCATCAACATTTTCACCTCTTCCAGTGACTCACCCAACGCCGTCAAAACAACGTCTGCCACAGAACCAAGAACTCGACTCCTGTCGGCAGCTCAGTGTCAATATACTATTGTAAAACCCGTTCCAAAACTTTGGACCAAGAATGGAACCTTGCGGCACACCTACTCTAATATTGATTGACTTCTGTCCCATTTCATTATCGCAAACCAGAATCCGGTTCTGGAAGTAGCTTTTCAGAATCCTACACAGATAGTCAGGAACCTTCATTATGTGCAGCGCTGCGGCTATGGCCTCCCAGATAGCGCTGTTGTTTGCGTTTTTCACATCGCAATAACGATTCCCTCTTCGCTTCTATTTGGACGCCTTCTCCGCTATCTCAACCACCATCCAAACAGCATCTACCGTTCATATCCTTATCTGGAAACGAAACTGTATCTCCAGCAGACCGAGCTTACTATCCGCACACTTTGTCAGCCTGTTGAGGACAATCCTCTCCAAGAGTTTCCCAACTGTATCCAGCTGGCATATTGACCTAAATGGTACTGGATTTTCCGGCGGATTCCCTGGCTTCGGCATCAACACTAGCTTTTGGATCTTCTACTTGTCTGGGAAGTGACCTTCATCCAGACATTGCTGCTGCCCCGTCCTAAACATGTCCGGAAGCTTCTAGATCGCTGTTTTCAGCACCAGGGGTTGGCATCAGCTTTTTGGCACAACTCTTTATAAGAATTTGACTTGCTCTGCTTTATTTCCTTTTTTTAATGCAGCTGACTCTGAGACAAGTAGCACGAAGAGCGCGAAGCACCTCATCTCGTTCCACCAGAAAACAGAACGCCGTCTATTGCCAGGCTCCAGCTTTCTCGACAACTCGTCCGCATTTTGATCCGAGGGGCCGCTATCTCCCCGGAAAACTTGAATAAAAAAGTCCTTATCGAAATCCTTCACCTTTCGCTTTCGCATACTCGCTCTAGTGTTCGAAGCTGCCGGAGTATTTCGTTGGCCGATGCTGTACCGGATCGCCTGATGGCCGCCCCACGCACACTTTACAATTTATATTTCTCATCAGCGTCGGACTTCACAAAGTGACTTCGATTATAGCTTCCCCGTCATTTTTCTGATGGTGCCCTCGTATGATATCTAAACTTCTGGCTTTGCCAGCGCATCAGCTAGATTGTAGCATTTTGCCTCAATAATTGGTGAATCTGCTCCCCCATTCCTCTGCCAAGGAATTGAAGTCTTCTCTGAAGACTATTGATCGTCGTCCGATCAGCTCTACGGTAATTCTATCCAGTATTTGGTTGAACTGCTCTATCGTTCATCTCGGAGGTGGGTAGCAGTTCA
>JASCZW010013016.1:0-26803 GCA_034211315.2 Aedes japonicus
TGCATGAAATATCATATTATTTTTTGCCAAATCTAGCATTCCCTTTATGTGCATCAGATGACGCAGAAAATAACATTCTTTATTTTTTTCGTTGTAGAAGATAGTAGAATGAAGATCTGCCTTTACAAATTTTGCTATTTTAATTACTATACACGTGTAACTTTAGGTGTAGCACCTCTTCTTGAGCCTTGAGAAACATTCATTTTCACTTTAATATCATTATTATTCGAAAAAAATGTCATCTTTAACTATTCAAAAAGAGAATATAAATATATTTCGCCTACTAGATTTTGGTATTTGGAAAAAATGCGTTTTCCGTCAGATGGAGCGGAACGGAATTTGTATAAGAATTATTGTGGCTGTAAAGTCTCCACTCAAAAAATAAAAATGAGACAAACAAAAATTGTTGCCAATAATTCATTTTTTGTAGTATTTTCTTCGAACTTCCAGGATATAAACAACAACATAGGGTTTGGTTTTTTAACTCAATGGTTCATTAGATCTTCTCGCCATGACGGAATGCCGACATTGCTTTGACACAACGAGCTGCTGCTTGAAATATATCATTTTTATAGAAAATTTGCCAAAAAAATTAATGGTGCTGGTTTCATTCTGCGCCGGGCCCGGGAAATGGTCCATTTTACCCCATATACCCCTCAAACTGTGTCTGTTTGAGTTGGCACCCATACAACCAAAAACGCCGCTGATTTTGTTGACCGCATAGAAGCATATTTTATATTAAAAACTCTTGAGAATCGAATGTTGCAGGTATCATTCAGTTTCAAGCTCGGAAAGTTGTCTATTTTGCACAATGTCCCCTTTAATTTGCAGTTTTCTTGATTGCACCCTTTCAGCTATAATCGCTGCCATAGTTTTTGGTTGAAAAGAGCCTATCTTACGCGAAAAAGCCTAAGAAATCGAAAGGTGTTGTTTTCTTTCAGTTTCAGAATCGGGAAACTGTCTATTTTGCCCCATTTCACCCTATCTTTGTGTGTGCCACCTCAAAAAGACACATTTTTAGGGGTAAATGGGGTAAAATGGACCATTTCCCGGGCCCGGCGCTGAATGAAACCAGCACCATTTATTTTTTGGAAAATTCACCATAAGAAATGATATATTGCATGCAGCAAATCCAGCGGCGTCTCATCTGTGGTAATTTAGGTCCGTTTTTTCCCCCTGTGCAGTGGGCGGGAAGAACAGCCCGCCATCTATTCACAATTTGTAAGCAATAGGGAGTTGGCATTCCCACTCTACCCATCCCAAGTACTTTAATCGGGTGCCCTGCTGGTTCCTCTTATTCCCATGAAATATTTCTATAATAGTGTATGTAAATGAAAACTACTATAAGAAAACGGACATGTTTTGTTTTTACTGCGTCGTTCTCGCGAAAAAAAATCAATCAATGATTCGTAATTTAACTTAAACTAACAGTGAAATCATAAAACCTTTGCGTGATTTGGGAAAGACGTGGTAAATACAATCGATTCCCTCCCGAAATGTGTGAGTGTCGGTAGTATTTCCACATTTTTTGGTTGTTTGTGCTTCGCCCCCGCACCCGGAGGAAAAGTTACATAAGCTTAGTTTTGTTAATTAGGGGTGGTGTTGTGACATCCGGACATAAATAATTAAGTTTGAGTGTTTTTTTGTTATGCCGCGAGTGAATCGATGATTAGTAGCAGTTGTGAAGTTCGATATAGTGTCGCCTCATAGTGGGCGTTTTGATTATTGGCAGAGTGTGAAGTGAAAAAAGAAGACCAGTCCAAAACGGTTTTTTGCTGGTCAGAAGCAGCAAACGTAGACAACGGCTGCCACATAATTTCAAATGCATTAACTACGTGGTGTACAGAATTTTTTATGCCAGTTGCATACCTTACGGGCGGTTTAGAAACGTTAATTTTTGCTTATTCTATCGCGAGTGCATGAATTTAATTACGAATCAACGTCAAATTTTTTTAATGTTTACGAATTTTTACGGCCATGAATGAGATCTTTGTAATTATAACTATATAGAAATAACCTTATTTTTAAGTAATACGTTACTGGTTTGGAATTTTAGCATTTCCAAATCTGGAAGTGTGTTGCAGTGCCCTTATCCAAATGATATCGGTAATGTTTACATGGGGGCCTTATTGTATGTGAAAGACCTCGGAATGGGCGTGACTCGAGGGATTGTTGTAAGCAGATTTCTTCCATGATTCCATTGCCGGCCAGTGAGTGTTATATTGCACACACACACACACACACACACACACACACACACACACACACACACACACACACACACACACACACACACACACACACACACACACACACACACACACACACACACACACAAACACACACACACAGTGAAAAATACTACAAGCAAGAAAGGTGGGAAAGCGTTAAACTGCAGAGTTCGGGGGTTCCGCGCTTAAGCGCATTTTCGTAACTTTTCGACGATAGTTGCAATTCACCACTATCTTGATTTTAGATATCCTGACAAAGATTGTTAAATCTATTGAAATTTTACAAAAATAACATTTATTCATTTTAATTTATTGTTGTTGCCACTAGTGCTTGATGCTGATTTTATAACAGTAATCCGATTCTATTTTTGCTAGCCTAATAGTTATTGCTTCTGCGTTAGGAAAACAGGGAACATTTAATTGAAAAGGAATTTAACACAAATGGATATAAAAAAAAACAATGAATAATGTTTAAATCATCTATGAAGTAATATCAAGAAACAATAACATCAAATATAATGATATTGTGAGTTATGATAAAGTAATGACAAGGATTGAACTGTAAAATCAGAGACTAGCCAAATGCATGGATCCATGAATCCAAATCCAATCTAAATGGTTTTGGAATGCAAAGATGATGCAAAGCGTTCTGAAATTATTAATTGATGAGAGAATGGAAAATTATATGATAGTGGCGTAGCGGCAGGATGCCAAATCCGGCCAAAATAGCGTCTCGCCTCCGTGAGACCACAGGTGCTTCTGGAGGCATTCGTCTACGAAGATTTGCCTATTCATGGTACCTATCGTGATGTATGGCTAGCGAATTTGTTCACTTTCTTCTTCCTTACCTACTCAGGAACGGTCAACAATGATGTGGAAACGTAAAACTCCTTCCCTGGCAATTGTTTTGTGTCCGCCTTGATGTAGGTCTCGTCATCCAGCACGACGCACCTCGTTTTCGTCAGCCACTCTCGGTAGCTACGGGTTTTGACTACCGTGTTCCTGACATTATCGACGTCTGTAACCACACAAACAAACTATGTAAACAAAGTGGAAGGTCATATGCATACTAGCACAGCGCAGTGATTTCGAACATACGAAAACACCATTTGGAAGGGCTTGGCCACTACACCAAGTTTGCTGAAGAAAGCAACGTCCTAACTAGTAAGGATTGAGCTTTAACAAACTTAAAAGTCATATGCACAATAACTTGTATGACCACTTTTAGGAACGGCTTCACTATTAGGATGGAATGAAATACCGAAAATTGATATATCCGAACTGGTGAGGTTCTTGAAATATCCTAGGATGAGACTAATTGTCTCTTATCCCAAAGCGTCACTGCACTCATTTATAGCAACTCGGAAGTAAAGCGCCTTCGGTGAAATTCTGTTTTTTGCAACCTTTTTTCTTATGTATGTAAGGTACTTTATTCTCTCTGGTCATGTTTTTGAGAAGAAGTAGATTTATGACTTTCACCAGAAATTTAAAGCATGCCATAAAAAGAATCATGATGCCCCTAATTTTCTCAGCGTTTCTTTACCTTCTGCTTGAAGATAGTTGTAACGTCACAACTGGAAAACCACTTCGGGATGAGAACATATTGCTTTTTACAAAAACTCAGTGTACCATTGAGTGTATATTTGACCATCTTTGAGAAAATTTTAAGGTTGTTTAGGTTAGTTTCGTTCTGATTTGCATCGTCAAAACCTCAATAATTGGTCGAACGATAGCATAGCGAAAATGGCTCTTAAGAATGAACTGATTGGTAAAAGTAGAAAAGGTGCGCAACGGACAAGGAATTTATATTAAGCGAAAACCGACATTGAGATCCATTAGGTGTGACAGTGTGTAGGCAGTGTGGACCTAGTGATTTGAAGACGACTTCTGCGTATAGCAAAGAGCAACTAGGTTTTGCCCTTATAGTTTTGTGTAAATCTCATAATCATTGTGAAATAAAATTCATTTAGCTTGTTAAGCTGTTAAGCTTGTTAAGCTGTTAAGCCTGTTTTATTGCAACATTTTATAACTTTGAAGATTTCGAAACAAAACAGTTCTTAAAAATGATGTTTTTGTAGATATTGCTTTTATTCCTAGGTGTAAACTTATGATCTTATTGCTTTTAATGTTAAAAATAACTTAATTGAAATTTCCATTTAATTGTTTTTTTTTTAAATTAAATCGAACACATGCACAGGAAATTTATAAAAGTGAGGCCCAGCTAGAATTGGAACAAAGACTATTTCGTTTATTTCAGATATACATTAACAAGCTAGTATTCTGTTTTAACTAAAATGAGCGACTTCATGTGAACTTTAGAGGGAAAATACAAAATAAATTAATCATGTCGATTTCCAAGAAATTTGTTGTTTTTTCCAGGAATACGTTTC
The DNA here is from genome assembly GCA_034211315.2 of Aedes japonicus. Classification (NCBI taxonomy): domain Eukaryota; kingdom Metazoa; phylum Arthropoda; class Insecta; order Diptera; family Culicidae; genus Aedes; species Aedes japonicus. The sequence continues at coordinate 4,622 of JASCZW010013016.1, forward strand.
ATGACCCGGCACACATTATTCTCATCCATCGTTTTGGAAATCTTATTCCACTTGGTTCTCAATTCATTGATGCTTTTGACGACAGTGCCATTCACCTTCAGCTTCCTTTTATAATAGCCCAAAATCTATTTATCGGTCTGAGCTGGGGACAGCTTGGTGGGTTGAGTTTTTTCGGTATAAACTGAATCCTATTGGTTTCATACCACTTAAGCACTGTTTTACTGTAATGACAGCTTGCAAGATCTGGTCAAAACATGACAGGTTCATTGTGGGATCTGATGAATGGCAATATTCGCTATTGGAGACATTCCATTCTGTACAGCTCTGAATTAAATGTCTTATCAGCATTGAAAACCTTGGTCTTCCAACCACAGCTACAGATGCTTTGCCGAATCATGTATTTACGTGCAAATATATCTGCAAACACAAAATTGAACTTGGCAGGAACACCTCCCAGGACCGTAACCAAGTTAAATGTTTGCCCGGTAGCTGTTCGGAATCGGCCTCTACATAGGTTTAATAATCCATGAGGAGACAGCCATTGAATTTTGTCAACACCTGATCATAATGTTTCCTGGCACGGATTCTGGCCACATTGTTCTGCTTTTGATCCCTATTTGGTTGTCTACAGGCACGGTATGAGTTGAACCCTTCCCAGAGACGAATCCGTTGCACGGTACTGCGTGCAGCGCGAAACTTTTTGGATAAATCGCGGTCTGAGATGTTAGGGTTTGCCTTAATGTTCTTGATGACTTTGTTCCGCAGTTTATGGTTGACAGTACCCGCCCGACGAAATCCCAACAATTGAGCATGTTTTGGCCCAGACTACGAAGGGGATTTCAAATGATTGCGCACAATTATTTTTCTTTTTTCTTCTTCCATTTTGTATTTCTCTGAAACACGTTCGAACTGCACCGCGACAAAACAACTTCTGATGTTGTTATTGTTATAGTGAACACATAAGATGTCATAGTTTACAAATCCGACCAGAATGTTTCATTAAGAGGTGTACGGAATCAATTGCAATTGTGTGACGTCACAAGTGGAAGTAGATGTTTTGGAGGCATTCCTTCAGGTATTCCTGCCCATTGACCGTCCCGGTTCTTTCAAAAGGGGTTATCCGGTTTTCACACGAGTAAATCGTTTGCCAAATCATGTACTTTTTGGCAAACTTTGACATTTTCTACTTCCTAACGAACATGGAACTTATGATGAGCAACAAAGAACAGGAGCCGCAGAAGTCTGCTTTTAGATAAGTCTCATCTAGTAATCCTCGGAGTACAGAGATATGCGGAAGCGGCAATCTTGATCCAATCGAGCAGCGAGAACTGTCAAAATCTGATCCAAACGAGCATGTTTACAGTTTGCTGAATTGTTTTGATTATTGCAATGGAGTTAACATAAATGGTTTGTATTTATTACGCTTCAAAAATCAAAAATTAAACATTCGTATTCTGCAGAACTCGTAGTGTTAATAAAATAATGTAACATTTCATCATTCTCTGTGATCGATAATGATTCTTGTGATGTTGAGATGAAAATTTTGTGTAATTCGTACAGAAGGGCATTTTTAACGTTAGTCAATCTACTTCACTGGTGCCGTGTAGGGAAGATGCCGAAGATTATAGCTACGTTTCTGCCCAACGCCAGTATGTTAAAAAAAATCTACTCCAGTGTCATAGCCGTTCAATAATGGAATAGCCAAGTCTGAAGTCAACATAAGGAATCACCAAGTAATCCTCAGAGTACAGAGATATGCGTTGATTCATAGTTGATAGTTTTATAAATACTCATAATAAATCTCTTGTACGGTATAAATGTAAACAACAATGAGAGCTGACTACGACGGAGTCACGCACAAAGCTATAACATTTTACTCTGCGGAATTGCTGGCAGCCTTTGTAAACAAAACAAACACCGTTACCAAGCCGTCGGAATGAATTTCCGCATATCTCTGTACTCTGAGGATTACTAGACTCGATCATATACGTGATTACTCCACCGCATTCTGCCGTTCATCGGGATTCGGTACCTTTTAGACTTTGTACATGTCCTTAACATGTTATTGCATCTTGCACGAAAGTTTTGCTGAACTGCAGTTTTTTTGTCCACATCTCGACTCGAACTGAACTGTTTGGATTCCTCTTGAAAGCTTCCACAACCCACTATCCTTTACACTATACGGAGATTCATTTTGACCTCACTTTTGCTTCCGATCGATGGTCAAACGTTCGTTGTACCGATTGAAAAGACTAGTTCTCTTATATTGTGTCGTTCCCAGCTCCCTGCTGATGGCACGATGAGAGAGATCCGAATTATTGAGGAACGTGCGCAATTTTTTTTGCGCAACAGCTGTTCTTTCGACTCTATCATTGCAATGATCGTACAACTACTTATGTAATTAATACAGCGTAAACAGTTCACATTTAACTAATTTCAGCCAAAATTTTAGTAGAAAATACCCATTGGCATAAAAGTAAACTCATTTGAAAATGATGCAATTTGATTCCGTACACTCTTTACTTCATAATGATCCTTGAAAATTTTCGACGACGATGTTGCTATGTGGCACAACATGTTTAACAAGACAGAACATCTCGCTGCGGTTTCACTGAGGCAACAAGAGCATTTGCTTTTTTTTTGTGATTTATTTGCATCTTTCTGATTTTTTTACACAAGCAAACATGCAAAAGAAATGCGTAGGCTGATTACATGCTGTTGTTACCTTTGCCGCGAAATGTTTTCTCGTCCGAATTCCGGATTATAAATCAATTTGGTGAACAGGGTTATGCATCAAACAGGGAACACTCCACTAATTGCGTTTTCGTTTTCAAGTGGGGTGATCTACAATTAGACAAATTGTTGCCTAGGAGTATAGGGTAGTATAAAATTACCATACACCATAACATTGATCGAAGCAGCTCAAATCAAATTAATTGCCATTGAGCCTAACAAATAAACGAACTGATTAAAAAAAAAAATAATTGCCTGAAATATATTTTGGAAAGGAGACACCATCATATCAGCTTGAGGATGAAATTGAGCCGAAATGCCTTGTGAAGGAATATACTGAGTCTGTAGAATAACTTAACTGTACATAGCAAATCGGTAAATTTGTAAAATTTGTAGACTTCAGAAGATTCAATTGGCATGCACTAATACACGATTATGTTGCTGTACTGAACGAACTTTAGGTCCTATGCAGAGTTTTGAAAATACGTAGTTTTCTTATAATTTTTTACACTTTTTGATTGTTATTTTTTGTATCCTCCCCAGCGCGGAAGTAACGCATGGAGTTGAGAAATTATCTGCTTCTGAAAACTTCATTAAAATTTTTTGTTATTGTTGCAATCCAAGATTATCATATTAACAATAGCTTGATCTCAACTTAGTGTTCTTGAAGCATTTCTGCTGTAATTTAACTTTCAATGCCAGTACAGTTATGTCATTAAGGTGCCACCACACGGCGTTAAAATCTGTGTTATAGTTCATAATAATAAAGCTGTTATAGATATCTACGACATAATTTTATGAGATTCGAAAATGGTTTTGCAAAAACATGAACTCATTGCTTATAGCAACTAGGGTAAAGAGATGTAATGTTAGCCTAGCTCCTTCATTCGGCCTATGTACCAAATGTATCATTAATTTAGCGATAATCAACCAAATCTTGTTGCTATTAGGATGACCGATGTTATCCGAAGCAATTGAGACAATATTAATCAGCTTAAAGGGTGTCCACGATGAAATTGCCACACTATGAAATTGCTCTAACTTTTTAACCGTTGGGTAGAATTTAATGAAAATTTGGGTGGATTTAGTTCATAGTGCATTATTTACATCCTGCAAGTTTTAAAGTCCTGTGATCAAAACACGCGGAAATGGAGTCGAAAGAACAGCTCGTGCGTGATAAAATCTTGCGCATTCATCACGAGAACAAGGATCTCTCGCATCGTTCCATCGCTAAAACGTTGGGAATCGCGAATTCCACGGTGTCGCGAGTGATTAAGCGGTTCGAGGAACGGTTGACCACCGATCGGAAGCCCAGAAGTGAAGGAAAAAGTATTCCGTACAACACCAAAAATCACAACCGCGTAGTTGGGGCCTTCAACCGAAATCCGAACGCCTCCGTTCGGGATGTGGCTAAGAAGCTGCACCTAAGCCGAAGTTTTGTCCAGAAGGCCAAAACTAAGGCTGGGCTTCGAACGTTCAAGGTACAAAAGGCCCCTAAGCGTGACGAGAAGCAGAACAAGTCCGCCAAAACCCGTGCCAGGGAGTTGTACCTCAACATGCTGACGAAAGTTGAATGCTGCATCATGGACGACGAAACATATGTGAAGGCCGACTTCAAACAGATCCCCGGCAACCTGTTTTTCACGGCCAAGGATAAGTTCAGCGTTCCGGAGCATGTCCGCACTCAGAAGATGTCCAAATTTGCGAAGAAATTCCTGGTTTGGCAAGCCATCTGCACGTGCCGGAAGCGGAGTGCACCTTTCGTGACCCAGGACACGATGAACGGACAGGTGTACATAAAAGAGCGGCTGGTTCCTCTCCTGAAGGCCCACAACGTCCCAAAAATCTTTTGGCCGGATTTGGCCTCATGCCACTACTCCAAGGACGTACTGAAGTGGTATGCGGACAATAAGGTCAATTTCGTGCCGAAAATGTTCAACCCTCCCAACACTCCGGAGCTCAGCCCCATCGAGAAGTACTGGGCGATTATGAAGCAGCACCTTCTTAAACGACCTAAGGTAGTGAAGACAGTCGAGGAACTGAAGAAAGTATGGGTTTACATGCAAAAAACGGTTGATTCACAGGTTGTGCAGAATCTTATGGCCGGGGTTAAGGCCAAGGTGCGGGCATTTGCGTATGGACTGCAAATAAAATACAAGTAAAATGGTAAAATGAAGTTTAATAGTTATTTCTCAATCCCTAAAAATTTGATGGCAATCGGATGAAAACTCGAATTTTGCGAATCAATTTTGTGTGTGGCAATTTCATCGTGGACACCCTTTATAGTTGTTCACTTCCGCGTAATTTTCAATTTCTTGAACTTTTGGGGCATCATGAATTCACTAGTTAAGCTGAACAGATGATCTACACGATCTTCAAGTAATCTAAATTTGGCTTAATTGAATTGATAATGCAAGTAATGCAGTCTGGAGTTACAGAAAATAGTTACACGTTACAAAGTAACTTTTCACATAGCTAAAATACCAGTGATTTTACAAGAAAATCGTATACCCAATGTTAGGGACATATTTCTTTGTATGTTCCCAACTATGGCCTGTTATATCAATAACGTAGTAAAAAGGTTGTTATTGGTAAAATTTCAAGTGGAAATGCACGAACTTGCGGTTGTTTATATTCAAGTGGCTCATATAAACAAAAACCGAAGGAACAAAATCATTGTATAGTGAATTATAATGATTTCATTATTAAATGGCTGATAAATCATACATGAACAACACTTAAGTGTTTCGAGGCAGTTTTACTATAGTTTGTTTTGTGAAATGTTGTAATAAGTAAATCGAATACATCTGGCAATGCCTCAGTTTATCATACTAGAAAAAAAACGTACAAAGACTGCATTTAGTAATAAATCCATCGAATGGGACGAAGTCATTCGATGAATAGACTCAACATCCATGAATAGACCCAATTTGCTGCCTACATACCGACATTGAATCCATATCCCTCGAATGTTTCTGACTTTATAAAAAGAGTTGTGTAACTTTTCGTGACACAGACTACCAAATGTTTTATCAAACTTATCTTAGCAAGTGTCTAACTAGTTGAATCTTTCTTACAGCTCAAACACTCTATGAGTTATAACAAAAAATGTAATCGATCATTGCATAATAGGCTGAGTTAAGCGACGCATACTGTAGTAGAAATCTTTGACGCAGCACTATCGGTTTAGTAATAAATCCATCGAATGGGACGAAGTCATTCGATGAATAGACTCAACATCCATGAATAGACCCAATTTGCTGCCTACATACCGACATTGAATCCATATCCTCGATGTTTCTGACTTTATAAAAGAGGTAACTTTCGTGACACAGATGTTATCAAACTTATCTTGTAGTGTCTAACTAGTTGAATCTTCTTACAGCTCAAACACTCTATGAGTTATAACAAAAATGTAATCGATCATGCATAATACGAGTTAAGCGACGCATGCTGAGCAGCACTTACAGTGATTCTTCAGTTGTACACACGATTGGATTTCTTTTGGTCTCATGTATCCAGTTCATGCTTTTAAAAAAATAAATGCCGGAAGTAGTCATGAGCACATTCGGAAGCTATGGACAGAGAGAGAGAGGGAGAGAGAGAGAGAGAAAATACTGCAGTTGCTGCGTACATCAAAGTTCAGGGAAATTCATCACAGAACTTCGGGGGATGTTCGTCAGGGAATTACAGGGGAGTTCAGAGAAGTTCAGGCAAGTTTTTCAGAAAAGTTTAGCATTAGCTCAAAAAAGTTCTTCAGAAAAGTTCAGCAAAGAACTTCAGAGACGTTTTGGAAAGTTTTTCAGAGAACTTAAGGAAAGCAACTTCACAGAGGTTCTTCAGACGCACTTTAGGTAAGTTTTTCAGAGGAATGTGTGGAAAGTTCTTCAGAGGAACTTCAGGGATGGTCTTCAGAGAATATCGGACAGTTTCAGAGAAACTAGGAAGTTCTTCAGAGAACTTTTGAGAAGTTCTCCAGAGAACTCTAATGAAGTTCTTCTGAGAATTTCCGGGAAGTTTTTTAGATAACTTTTAAGAAATTCGTTAGAAAAGTTTAAGTTCAAGAAATTTACGGAAAATCTTCAGAGAAGTTCAGAGGAATGTTTCAGAGAAGTTCAAGGGAATTCTTCAGAAAAGTTCAGGGAAGTTCTTCAGAGAACTTCAGATAAGTTCTTCAGTGAAGTTCAAGAAAGTTCTTTAGAGAAGTCCAGTGAAGATCTTCAGTGAAATTTAGCGAAGTTCTCCAGAGAACTTCAGGTATCGGTTTTTAGAGCAGCAAAAATTAGATGACAATAAAATTTAGGTGTATGTAAAACATTTATTTTATAATATTTACAGATGCCGTCAACAAAAGAGGAGTGGTTGTAAATTTCACGTGATTTTGAGGGAAAACTATGCAGGAGTTGGAAAACACGTTAGAATTAAAGCCCCTGCAAAAAGAGTCAGCGATTATTTCAATTATAAAAAGCAGTCCAGCGTCGTTGCAATGGCTTTGATGGCTTAATACAAGTTAACGTATGTCAAAACAGGAGCAAGACCTTCACCGAGACCACTTTTTTCGAGGCCAAAACCCGTTCCATATGTTATTTCGGTGGATGACACTTTTCCGCTTCACCCATTACGTGTTGGTGAAGCGGAAAAAAATCATATTCGTGCAGAAATCACAACGATGAAGAAAGAGTGTTTAAGTACAAGCTACCCCGCGTAATAATAATTTTAGAAAATTCTTTCGGAATTGCATCGGTTCGCTTCCGCGTTTTGCAACGGACATCTGAGCTTCCTCCAGAGAGAGTGTCTTTGATAGTCCACGCAGTGTGTGTCCTTCATATTGTTTTGCTTTCCCAAGAGAGAGTTGTAAATTGCACGCTCCCCGGGAACTATTGACTCACATACAATGGAAGCTGGCAAAGAGAGGCCGGGGAGATTCTGTGCCCAATTCAACCGAATGCGACAAAGGCTCCAAGGATCCAAGTGCCATTCGACAGGAATCCACCGAATACTTTTGTAACGAACGTCAAGTTCCATGACATATATTGTTGCACTAATTGAATTGTTTTGTTTCACAATGATCATTTAATTAATTTGAGAATTCAGCTATTCAAATACAATAGAATTATAATTAATTCAAAGAAATTACGCGGTGAACGCGAAAATAGAAGCTAGTAAAAACTTCAATCGAACTGTCAAAATGCTTCGACCAACACACTATGAATCAACTATTCCGTGCGGATTGAATAGTTCATACACAGAAAAAATATTTAATTTTAACTAGCGCGTAAAATTTCTCCTCGTTCAATTCCAAGCCAAAGGAGGCGTAAACAACGAAATTGTTTGCAATCTTTCTTGTGCCATACAACAATGTTGGAAATCTTTCATACAACAGGCTAGATTCAGGCGTTGCCTGGCTTAAATTTACATGAAATATCCTATTTCTTTCTTCCAAAACTAGCATTCCCATTATGTGCATCAGATGACGCAGAAAATCACATGTTTCTTTTTATCTGTGTAGTCTACTACTATTGCATAGAAACTAGCGCTAGAGTGTACACACGACAACAGGGATGGTTATCTAGCATAGCGTCAACTATCGCTTGCAAGTCATAACTATGTGCTGTCACCACATAGTTTAGGTGTTCCTATGACCTATTACATAGTTCTCTAGCATATAGCTTACTATATACTAGAAAAAGCCGAATAACCTTTAATATGATTTTGTGGCATGTTCCATTTTCACTAAAGCCACGGAGTCAAGATATTTTAGTTCGCAAAAAAATCCTAGATCAGGCCGGTGAATCGTACCCAGTCATCTCCAGTAAGGTGTTGTGTGTCTCGTCAACTGAGCTAAGATAGGACTCAATTATAAATTATCCACTGGAATTTATGCCATCAAAAATTAGTAAAGTGTATTAAACGTACTTTTAGCTGTAATTCATTTAATTATTTATTGGTTTATATTGGAAAACAGTTCACTGCATGGCTCTCGGTAAATTTATGTTAATACATTGTAAGTTTAGCTTTGGACAATGTGTGTTATACATGGTTTTGAAATGGTTTTCTTACCTTACCTAAATTTTTAGGAGTTTGGGTACACGAAAAGGCCCAAATTTGTTACATATTGAAGAAAACTCACTCTCTTTGTGAATTAATACCAAACAATGCAGACCGGCGGAATCAAACTCAGATATTATGGCCCAACAAAAAAACGTTACAAAATTTACCATATTACAGAAAAACACATTTTAAATATGAGAAACAACTGGCAGAAGCATCATGTAACAATCAATCGACCACTCGAACACACGATGTAGAGGTTGACCTTTCAATTTTCGCTATCGGGAATTGCAATGGCGGTGGTGCAATATCACATCATCGGTGCACGCCTTACTCCTCTGTGATGCCACCGCGGTGGCACGGTAAGCACAAGTAGGTCAACTGCATCAGTATCAAAAGTGAGAGTGTTGCCCTCCGCTTATGGGTACAAATCCGGACCACGCGATTGCCAGTCTGCTGACCAATGAACCACAACTAGCTGCTTCCACATTGTGGTGATGTGGTGATTATTATTGTTGCTTCTCATAATTTCTCCTCCGGGTCACCCCTTCCGCTGCTCTTAGGGGTGCGTTTTATTTTGATACGTGTTTCTCGTATGCTGAAAATATGTAAAGTCAAGTGATGCCAGTGGTAAACGATTTTTCAGATTCATAATATGCTCATTCCATCATCACTATGGCATCCCTTATTCGAGGGGTGTTAAGACCCCAAATGAAACTGAAATTGAGGTCATGTTTACTTTCGACGGCTCTGACCGTTGTTGACGACGACGAAGACGGCTTCGAGGCGTTGGTGAATATGGTGGTTATTAAAAGATTGATTAAATGCCTCTTTCAACTTTCTGTCCGCTGTTGGTCGGAGGTACATTTTGCACGCGAGTTATTTCATCCAGTCGCTCGTTTTATTTTTCTTCTTGTTGTGGCAGAGATGTGATTATAGTGGGCACATCAGATGAGCAAGGAAGTTGAAGATGTTGATTTTGAAGCGCGAGGCGTGGTAGAAAGAAAACCGAGAGACTACGAAGTTTTTTTTTCGATGGGGATATTTGTGAGGATGCAGCAAATAGCTTATGGCTAAAAGTGAAAGTTAGCAGCATCAAATGTTTTAGCAGTGCAAATGCAACTTCCTAGAGCGCACCAAAATACGGATGCATGAGCATTTCAAGCGGAAGCCGTGCACGATTCGATATAATTTCAATACATTTGAAGATTGAAAACCAATGTTCGTAACAATTACTACAAAACTAAGTCGTTGTGTGTACAATTTGGTGCATTAATTATCGTGGTCTACGTAGTCGTGCGGCGTCGCTAGTTCAATGTAGCCATATGTCATAATGCGGGTTCGATTCCCGCCTCAGCCGGTGGACCTTCTACTGAGTTTGTCCGTTGCAAAGCGAAGACATGTAGCTATATAGATGATTTTAATATATGGCTACAATGAACATTTTTTTTCGTAAATTCGCTTACGCTCGTTCTATAAACACAGTGTTCGTACATTAAACACATGTCTTATTCGTTGTAAGCAACATTCATACTGGTTGTTATCAGCGAAGTGCTAGCATTACACCTTATTCATACAATGCACGAAATGAATTTCATGTGGTCCTACTTAAATCGTTTCTTCTATTGTATCATACTCGAACATATTGGTGTTGCTGCTGTGGCAGCAAACAATATTTTAAATTCTGCTTAACAAAACCTCAACGCTCAATTTCAAACTACTTCTATTCAATTTCACAGTCTGCCAAGTGCTATCGGGCCTATCGATACTTTCTCAACACATCTTTGGTTCTAGCAGGAATTGCTGTCCACTACTGGGATCCCATGTTGATAGGAGTATATTTACAAATTCAAAACATTATAAAAATTATAATTTGAATAAATTCGGATGCTTCCCAATATGTAATACAGAGTTATTTGTTTCTAAGAGGTTTACGTTTTGTCTTCTTCAACATACCTCATCGCATTTCAGCCTTCGATGTGATACTCATGGTTTCCTGCAAAAAAAGATAAAGAAAACAAAATTAATAAGACATTTTTTATGGGTAGATAAAATTAAAATTCAGTACAACCATCTGGTCTTATTCAAGAAGAAAGAAAGGTTGGCACAGGTGACACAATATATTTATAAAATAGAGAACAGGCTTATTTTATCGCTGGGCTCGACTCTTTAACCACAAAGTATCAAGTATAATCGGGAGAGAAATCGATGCTAATTTGCCAACATTAGTTAATGTTAGTAATAGATTACCCGCAGCACATAATAGTTAACTACGCATATGTTGGTAACGAGATTTGGTTATCGTTATTTGAAGCAAAAATAAGTTTTTGGACTTAATTAATGCAGGTCTCTAATACTACAGCTGTAGCCAAATATGGAGGACGATGGGAATGGAAACGGAAAAGTTTATGTATTCAATCGACTTTCTGCGCGATATCGAGGACAAGTTTTATTCATAAAGTCATGGCAATTTGTATGATGGTGAAAGCTAAGCAGTATTTCACTGCATGGCGCTTATGCTTGTACAGGGTGCGGAAGAAAATAATGCGAAAATGTTCAAACTTGAGTATTGGGTTAATTCGTGTAGCTAGTGACTAATTTCTGTCGAAAGCGTATTTGTTTATGTTCACTTTCAAGTGCTGTATCCAATCATTCTAATTGTTTTATTGCAAATTCGTCAAAATATTCGCGAAAGAAGTGATCACCAGTTTGTTGCTCGCCCAGAAGAAGCCAAAAGAGTTTTCCAAGATGGTAGGGTACCATTTGGTAACAGTTTACCGCATAAAAAAGTCCCTGCAGGATGGCCCTAAGCAGTGAAAGCCGGGAAGCGGACGTCAACGCTTTGCACGCACGCCGAACGTAATCAAATCGGTCCGTGCAAAAATTGCTCGCAGCCCGGTGCGTTCCATAAGAAAACATGCAAAGGAAGTCAATATTTCGGAACCAAATATCCGGCTGGTGTCATGATGTTTGGCTTGGTGGCGTCAAACGGTTTGAAAATGCCGCCTGTTTTCATTGATGCTGGAGTTAACATCAATACCGAAGTGTATATCGGTATTTTATAGGACCAAGTGTTTCCCTGGGTGAAGGCCATCTTCTCCGAGGACCAAAACGTTGTCCTACAGCAGGATGGAGCGCCGTGTCACAAGTTCAATGGAACTCAACAATGGTTGAACGATAACATGAAGTTTTGGCTTTGTAGCCCCCTAGCAGTCCAGATCTTAATCCGATGGATTATTCAATTTGAGCATACGTTGAAGCACGAGCCTGCAAAACACCACACCCTAGTGTGAAAACCCTGAAGTTAACCATAACACGCACATGGCAGTCAATGTCGGAGGACTACGTCCGAAAGGCATGCTCTGGCTTCCGGCGTCAGCTCGAGGATGTTATTAATAAAAATGGAGGACACATTGAATAAATTTGTTTAAAAGGACTTAATAAAGATAACTGCACTCGAAAATATGAATAGTATTGATTGAATTAGTTGAAAATGGGATTTGAAAGAAATAGAAGAAATTTTCGCATTATTTTCTGCCGCACCCTGTATAATCGTATAATATATTTGCTATATACCGAGAGCCAGGCACTTCAAAACCTGTCGCCTTCGCCAAAAGTATGTTGGATGACGGAAAAAGTTTAATATGATTTCACTAGTGTAGGCCTGCACTAGGTTAGTCAAAAAGTTTTAAAAGCGACCTCTATGAAGCAGTAGAAAAACCAATATAATTTTCTTCACCATTTTATTATTTCATCTTTCATAAAACCGTACTCAAAATTTCATTTCGATCTGTCAATTCATTTGTTGCTTTCAAGCCATTTGAAGTTGACGTGTCAGTGTATTGCTTAACAATTGAAAATCCGAATATCGTGCAGTAATTAAATTCTACTACTGAGATTCATGCAAAAATGGTGAAAGTTTAAATGAGGCTTTTCTTTCATTTACAACCGTTCACCGATGGTTTTTGCAGTACTGGAGTTGAAGCGTGGCCGCACAAGCATTGAAGACGATCCACGCTCAGGACGTCCAAAAAGTGCATCAATACCAGAATGCATAGCGAAAATACAGGATAAGGTTTCGGAAAATCAAAGATCGAGTGTGGATGCTGTGGATGACTGTGGAACAACACGGTATATCCCAAGTAACATTGCCAAAACCATCCAGCTTTATTAAGTTTTCATAAAGTTTCATGAAAGCCACTGGATATCAATATGGTTTTATTATGAAACCAAGGGATTGCCAATAGGTTTAATATTTTAGTCAAGTTTATGAGAACCTACACAGCTTCTTTGAAACGGTCTTGAAACCTTGACTTCTAAAATTCCTTTTACTCCTATCAGAGGTTTTATTTTGACTTAATGAACTCATAAAAAGGCTGTTTTGAAATGCCGTTTTAGGACTCATTCATATTATCTTATTATGGTCAGTTGAAAAAGCATTTTGAAACAATTTCGCCTCCAGCAAATGCACTAAACGGCATTTGACATTGAGGGAAGTCACCACATGACCAAATAGTTTTATAGTAGCCATTGCGAAGATAAGATGGCTTCTTGGAAAAACTGTGATTTCTTTCAATTGCCATATTGAAATACAAGAAATCATTGACATGTGGAAAAACAAATTCACCAAATATTGAATTTGATGCAAATAAACTGTAGATCGGAGACCAATTTCGGCATTCTTTTAAGTAACCTGATCGAATTCTATCAAGTTTCAGGAAATTCATGTTTAATTTATCGAATACTAGCTGAACCCGGTGCGACCTCTGCTACGCTTGCAACTAAAAGACAATTAATTTAATAAGTTTTTTCTTGACTAAGCAGAGGTTCAAACTTCTATTAAACCAAGCTTTTTAACCAAGAAATACACGTTTAGTGTTTTAGTAAACTGGATAATTCTCATGTTTGATAGAAATTGGTTAAATTTGTATGGAAGCCTTCTTTTCAGAAAGGAGGGGTCTCAAGTTACAACCACAATAGAAACATTTCTTGCCTTCAAAAACATCCAACATAAATTGAGTTCCAGTAACGTGATAAGTTCTCGAGTTATTCAAAAATTGGTGTTTCATTTGTATGAAAGCCCTTTCTTTTCAGAAAGAAGATGGGTCTCTAGTCACCTTAGAAACATTTCTTGCCTTAAAAAACGACTCTTTGGCAAAAGTGGTTCCATTTACTTGATTAGTTCCCGAGTTATGCAGAAAATTGTGTTGCATTTGTATGGACATCCCTCCTGCTTTTCAGAGGACGGAGGAGTCTTAAACTACCATAGAAACACGTCTCTCATACAAAAACCTCCACATGCCAACTTTGGTTCCATATGCTTGATTAGTTCTCGAGTTATGCAGAAATTCGTGTTTCATTTGTATGGGAGTCTCCCTCTTACAGGTGACGGAGGGGTCTCAAACCATCAAAGAAACATTTCTTTGCTTCAAAAACCTCTACTTGCCACATTTCATTCGATTTACTTGATTAGTTCCTGAGGTATGCAGAAACTTGTGTTTCATTTGTAAGGTAGTCCCCCCGCCCCCAGCTCCCATACAGAGAGAAAACTACCGTAGAACTAGTAGAAATCAGTAGAAAAATTTATTGCTTTCAAAATCTACACATGCAAAATTTGGCTTCATTTGCTTTATTAGTTCTCGAGTTATGTAGAATTTCAGTTGAATTTGTATGAGACCCCTTCTAGAGATAGGAGGGGTCTCGAACCATCATAAAAATTTGTCTTGCCTTCAAAGCCTTTACTTTCCAAATTTGGTTCCAATTACTTGATTAGTTTTCGAGTTATGCAAAAACTTCTGTTTTCTTTGTATGGGAGCCTCCCTTTTCAGAGATGCGAGGGGTCTCAAACCGCCATAAAAACATGTCTTGTATCCGAAAACTCTCACAAGCTAAATTTGGTTTGCTTTGCTTGATTAGTTCTCGAATTATGCAGAAATGTGTGTTTCATTTGTATGGGAGCCCCTTCCCCCCTTTCAGAAAAGGGAAAGGGCATTTATTATCTCAAAAACCTTCCCCGGCCCAAGAACTCCTTCATAAAAAATTTCACGCCGATCGATTCAGTAGTGTCCGAGTCTATTAGGTTCGGACAGACAGACAAACAAAAATTCATATATATATATATATATATATATATATATATATATATATATATATATATATATATATATATATATATATAAATAAATAATATATATATATATATATATATATATATATATATATATATATATATATATATATATATATATAAATATATATATATATATATATATATATATATATATATATATATATATATATATATATATATATATATATATATATATATATGTTTTAAATGTGAATAAACTCGCATGATTTCCATAGCGCATTAATTTTCAACTTTTATCGTGTCAATTTTCACCATAAAATTAATTGCGCATATGATTTGGATACGCTGGTTATTCCGAAAGTCGAAGTGACGTTTGTCACTTGGTGAAGTGAGAAAGATCACCTGCAGTGACGTGATTCTCCATTTGATTTACCCAGAAGAGTCACGACTTGAGTCAACTCAATTTGATTTTGATATTTTGCTATCAAACGGAATTTCCCACAAAACTAGAACTTTTTTCTACGATATTATTGACTGCTAAATGAATCAGAAGAGCAGATAATCGAACAAAGCAGAACAATAAAAACCAACCACGATATCACCGTGAAGTTTGACAGCTGTTGCAATTTGGACCTATGCTGGTTTTGATGGCAGCCAATACGTTTTATGAAGGTCATAACATCTTTCACTAGAACATTTTCAAAATCTCTATGGTCTTACAAAGGTTTTACTAATTTGTTTTCACAATCGTCTATCGTGTGGGCCAGTTTGTACACATTTTGGCTTTAGAGATGCATAGAGGAGGTGTTGGTGTCAAAAAACAGTTTTGAATGTAGTTTTATCAACAAAACCGGGAGGAGTGCTGTAAGTTCACCAAACTGCCAGAGATTTACCCCATCGAATCTTTCGGAATATTGACTATGACCAAGCAGAGAAAACACGTGAAACCGTGATAGTGTTGAAATTTTGCAGACCCCATGTAGAGGCTTATAAAAGGTTTTAAGGGAGAAGTTAGAGAACTTATAGGGTACGTGAAAAAATCAAACAAACTAAAGTGAAAATGTTAGAAAAATATTGTAATTGATAGTGATGATGATTGAGAATAAAATAATCGAAAATATACAGTAAGGTTTTTTTTAGTGTTAGAAAAAAAGGTGTACACATATTTTTCAAAACAGTCTCTATGTTAATTTAGCGCATTTCACGTATTTCGATATACCTAGCCCAATAAAAGCGCAGTGGAAGGATTGCAGAAAATATTACATAACTTGGCAACCTTGTGATGAGCAGCTGTTCGGGTTAAAATGTTATCACTGCAATTGAACTCATATACAGACCAAAGAAATCTGGGCCATCAAAAAGAAGTGAGCTGCTTATAACAATGCTACCACAGAGAGAACCGCACGAAACAGAAAACGAAACAAACCATTAGGCTTAGTGATGTTGAACGCAAAAACAAAACAACGTCATTTAGATCAAAGTTGTGCAAGTAAGAAGGAAAATCATTTGGAGGAAAACAAACCATCTTTCCTCTACATGTACCAGAAAGGGAGAGGTGATTGTTGACGTTCAAGTCTAATTGTTTGACGGACTATCAGTGTATGTCTATGTACCGTACCGGTGAACAGTACCGATGTCCGTATCAGCTTAAGAATACAGTTTAAGTGACCTCGAAGGATAGAAAACAAACAGATAAAAATGTCGTTCTCTTTTCCGACATTTTCAAACAGCTTGCGTGTATTTAATAGCTTGATTGAAAAAGCATTTATTTGGTACTCAATGGTAATGAGTTGATAGTTTGCATTTTTCTAATTTGATTCATCATAATATACATCATATGTATTTGTTTTTGTTATGTTAAAAAAGACCGTGCGTAGCGTAGTTGCTACTCCGTTACCGATCAGAACTAGTGTAATAGCACAGAGAACCACATAGATGGAGCTTGGGAGTAGCTTTGCATCTTCAATGTACAAGTTCACTAATTCTATTTATAGATCAGTACCGGCGCCGGCCACGTCCTCACGGTCTTTGGGGAGGGGGGAAGGATGATTAGTTTGACAATCGTTGGTTAGAGACCGTGTTTACCTCTGCGTCTTCACAATTGTCAAGGGAAGGATAGTTTTAGTGAGGCAGGTTATTTTTAGATCATGGATTCACTGTGGTAAGTGATGCGATCAATGAAAGCGCAGTAGACTGCTTTTTATTTTAAATCTAGTGGTGATAGAAATAGGCAAGTGACAAATGACAAGGAAGGGGACGGGCCTGGGATTGAACTCCCGACCATCTGCTCAGTAAACAGAACGGATAACCACTGAGCTATACATCATATGTATTCAGTAATAAGTAACCAATCAACGAAAACTTGAGCCACATAGATCCTTGTCGAAATTGTTTCAAAACCATAGGCTGATGGCAGGAAATATGTTTCACCACGTTTAGAAAACAGTACAAAAATGTCTTGCGATTTTCTCTCATACTGTGTGTTTCATTTTTTTCGTAATGAAAATTGTAAAATGATATGGATATAATGTCATCCATACTTCACACGCTAATGTCACGAGTTCGAATTTCACCCCGACCAAGTTACGGAAATAACCAAAGAGATGATTGGGCGACTACGACGGGAGATGTACCAGTACGAGGCTGGAAATCTCGATGAACAAGAAACAAAAAAACTACAATTACCAGAACTGGTCCATACTTGTGTATAAAAAAGACTCAGAGATGTATTCAAAGGTAAAGAAACAGACTTGAGCGTTATAGTTTAAACACGAAGGCAGAATACTAAATGACCATGAAAACTCCGGTACTCCGCAAGTTTGATGTCTACTTGCGAAGTTTGCTCTTCAAAGACCAAGTGCCTGCGTTTGAGCAGATACGTTTGCTTCTAAATATTCGATTCAACATACATTTTTCACGCAATCGGAATCATGAGCAGCAACTAATACGTGAAATAATTTACCTGCCTAGTCCCTTTCAAACGATATTGTGACCCATTAACCTCTAGCTAGCCACGAGTAATTGGCACCCCACGTTACTAAAATCGCAAACATTGTTAATTAAAAATTTTGGATATCGGCTCCGCAAAGTGTTACACACGCCTGAGCCTAACATATAAACGAACTGATTTAAAAAAATAATTTTTTACGAAAACTATAGAATGCCTTATTAATGCAGCATAAATTTTACGTTAGCGTACGTAATATTTCACTCATATGTGTTGAAATCAAGTGAAGGAGAGGAGAACATAGTTTCACATAAAACTTATGGTATGTTACATAAAATATTTAAGTTATATTTATATTGTTGTTGAACGCACGACAAAAAATACATTAAATATCAGAAAACGAAATTGATCAGGTGTTTGAAGCAATTGAAGAACATTTGCATGCTAATTTTAAACTCCAACTCCAAGTTGAATGCAACCGGTAATGTAATCGGACCTGTCACCTCCATTCTGGTAAATCCATGTCCAACTGCCCGGATATCTAAGTCCGATAGTGGTCATCGCATGTTAATTATTTTCCTGCACAGCGGTGAGAGATGATAGAATTCTAATTAGAGGCAACATAATGTTCGCCGGCAGTCGTAACCACTGCCGTATAGTACCGACCACACACATGATATGTAGATACCTACATATCGCATCAGCCGGCCATCCGCTACTATTTACCACAGTTCAGTCTAGCCGGTGTTTCCGTCTTTGGGGCAGATTTAATTGATTTTACTTGTTTGGTCTACTTGGTTTTGTGTAAATAGGCGGTGTAAGACATTGTAGCTGCGGTCTTCAACATGTTTAAACTCGAATGGACATCGGAGAAAATAAAACGATCTTAGGTCTGCTTGGTTCCGATGTGTTGAACCACCATTTGGTGGAAGGGTACTATCTGAGATATTTTATTTTTATTTTGCTTCTTTAAACTGGATAATGTTATTTCCACTTAATGAGAGTTGTACAGGAAATACATTTCACTAGCTCATGTAGTGCTGAATATATTTTCAAGTTTTGCAGACTTTTTTGACAAGCAGTTAACAAGAAGCCTTACATGAATCAACCAGGCCAATGGGAACAATTTGATTGTGGAGCACGTACAGAATGTGTGCTAAGTTGCAGCTCACACGCTCCGAGTAGGCGAGGAAACTGGAACAATCTATCACCAATCTTGACATGAAGCGGCTACAATAAACACATGTTAGTGGTTGCTTTGTTTCGACCGTAGCTGTAGCATGTGCGATGTGAAGATACCTTGTTTGGATACGAAAAGAAATGCGAACAACCCTAGTTTAAATTTGAGAAAGTTGAGACCTATTCACGCAGAAGCATTGAAAAAGAATGGTTTCTTCACAGCTTGGATTGTCATTTTATCTACCGTCATGTCACGTATATGATACCGTTGAGTTTTCTACTATGAGGTGATCTGCTTAATTAGTTTGAAGACTGATTGATAATCGAAACTCTGCTCACTAGATTCAATTGTTTTCATGCAGTTCTTTCCCTCTTCTGTTAAAAATTCTGAATGCCACTGGGCAATGTTTTCAGACCCTAAGGACAACGAAGAGAAACTCAGATTTAACCTTCTCTCCGATTCGAATCCGTTTGCTTAGTCATAAATATTCTCACCATTTATTCATGATAATTTTCCATTGATAGCAGTCGTCGTCGTCGTCGTCGGCCTGCAACCGGTGCGTGATGTTACAACAGAGGTTTTCTCACCACGGTTCGTAGCTGTACACTTGTTTTCCGCGCGACCTGACTGTGAAAATGTCACTCATCCATCAAACTCATCAGTGACGAATGCACAGCGCTCCCTGGAACTCGCTCCACACCTCCTCCACAAGTATTAAATGCGACCCCTTCTGTAGGTTCACCAGTCTGATCAACTGAATGTTGTAACAACCCAATGAAAATACGACGTTCACATCGTGCCTTTGCGCGTGTGATTGAGGGTGCCATAAATGATCAATCCGGCCACTTTGAAGATCGTGATGCTCAATTAAAGAAATATCAAAAAGTAATACAAATTGGCACTTGGTTGCTAATGGTGTTCGATGTGGTTTGCAATCGGTTGATCTCTCCGCACAGGAGATGGCCGTGCTGAAAGGTACAGCCTCGGTTTTACTTTCAAGGAGTTGGGTAAAAGGTCCGCATCGCAATGCAGAAGTGAATGGCTGAGAAAATGACATCTTTTGACCACACAAGACGCGTATTGGTGGGAAAATTTGCATTTGTACCGGTTAGTTTGGTACAACATTGTAGATGAAACATTTGTCTATACGCTACTAAGTTCTTCGAGAATGCCCGAAAAAGAGAACCATCGATCAATTAACATTTATGAGCTCCGTGATTTGGCTGGTGTGCACCAATTAACCTTTACCATTTTTATAATCTCCAATTGGACAGTAAATTATTATTACCTTGTTGGTATCCTACGACGATAAAAAAAAATGGTACCCGACCAATCAGCGAATATTTCACCCTGCATTTATGTATGAGTTGACCAGTGTCTCCTCCACTTCAACGGTAAAGTATTTACGTTTCGACCACCACGCCTTCATGATGTTATACGGGTATAAAGGACGCGTACTTGTTACAGGCAGCATACTGCGAAACGGGTCACGGCGTATGATTTCGTTATTGTCCATCCGACGACACTGAATCAATAATATGACATCAAAATGCAGAGTTATTGGGATCCAGAGACAACAGGCTCTCAAGTCGGCAACGACGACGACGACGGCGACGGAAAATTCATGAGTACATTTCATTGGCAGCATGATTGGCAGTTTTGTCCTACTCCTAAGACAGGCACATAGTGCCACAGGCGCTTGTACTGTCATAAGAGATCGAAACAGTACCCAGCTGTATTCAATGGGAAAAAACGATGGTGATTGCAGTGCAACAATGTAGCATGTATTTATGTATTTATGTTTAGCTACACAAACCTATGACCGATAAGGTTTGCTCAAGTGGAAGTGAAGTAGCAGCCGTATAAAAACGATTGCAATCAATATAGATTCTAAGCGTTTGACTTCGGAAATGAATTCGAAAGTTCGCTAACGGTACGTTGGTGGTGAAGATTTAGATAAAACAATTACACCGCTAGGTGCATTGGAGGACATGTGCACTCCATGTAATGAATACTGCTACCACAGAGAACAGACATCCCAGCTAGAGTGTCCTCCGTGTGTAAATTTCTGTAACTGCCATTTTAAAATCACAGCTTGTTTCCGTTAGTTCTTGTGATTCGAATGTTGATGGCACCACCTGCGCGCCTTGAGATTTAATAGGCTGTCAATTTTAGTTTGGTGAAACCTAGACTAGGCGGCGCTGATTTTCCAACGGTTTGCTTTTGAACATTAAAACAGTAAATTGGGAAAAACATGCCTGGATGTCTGTTCTCTGTGCTTCTTCTTTACAATTTCTAGATAAGGATTACTTCTTCTTTAAACTGTTTGTATCAAGTAGTCATAAAATTTAGATGTAGTTTTGGTATCACACTACTTTTCGTTAGCGTAGGATATGTGGGAATATCTATTGGAAATATATGCGCAACGGCAGAATTACAATTAAAAAACCTTTTTTTCTGTCTGTGAAAGCATGAATCGATATAATTTACAAAACAGATTTACGTGAAGAAATGGAAATTCTCATGAATCAGTTCAACAGAATTTATTAAAAACAAAAAATTTTATATCTTTTACGAATACTAGAACTGAGACTATTCAAATCCTAGGCAATTTAAAAAAAATGCCTATTTTGGAAATCGTGAGGTATTACTCAAAGCATAAAGTTAAAAACTTAATAACTCGCGTAGCTTCGTAGTATTCATTAGTTTTAAAGAAATTAAGAGTAGGTTAATGTACGAATGCAATGAAGCATCCAATATGGTTCTGATAGTATTATTCATTACCTGAAATTTTCTATAAACAGTACAGATGGCACTGTTGGCTGAAAGCTGGTGATTTTAATATTTTATTTGAATAATTTTTACTATATAATTATTCTTCAATTAATCAATTGGAGACTTCATGATAAGCTAAAGTGGCAGCAGTTTTGTTGCTAAACACACTTTCGCACAGTTTTGTTGCTAAACACAACTTTTCTGTGTTGAAAGATTGAAGACCAGATAGAAAAAAATCGAACTAACACAGCTTAAAGAAGCCGACGTACGAAATCTTCAAAATATGTTATGAACATGAAAATAATGGACAGAATGGAACAGATTAAATGACTAATTGGGACATACATGAATGCTGTTCACACAAAAGCCAGACAAAGTTTAGATCCTCTCATCAATGCGAAGAAA
>JASCZW010013017.1:0-26788 GCA_034211315.2 Aedes japonicus
AAGATTCTGTTGATTGCTGCCAGCTCAGCAACATTAACAGATCAAGGTTCCTGAATTTTGTGCATGGCGCTAGAGTTTTCATCGAAGACACCGAAGCCAATGGATCCATTGAGAAAATCAGTGAAAAACCTTTTTGTCATAATTGACGTCTTGGTATGCATCAGATGCTTGTTTCATGGAAATATTATAATGGATTAAAAAACTACTATAGAGGGATTCCATCCAGAATGTGCCGGAAATCCCAAAAATCATACCCGATCATCATTGATTTGGATGAAACTTGGCACATGAGTTCGGTACGTTGGAAAAAATTCCACTGGTGTTAAGATAATTTGGGTTCAAGAGTAACTTTTGAGATGGGCGTATGTGTTTTTCCAACATTTTACTTGAAAAATCGTAGTTCAAAACCATTACATTTAGAGAAAAACTTTATATAAGGGAATTGTAGGGAACTAAAAAGCCTTTCTAAAAAATATATACAGAAAAAAATTTTTTTTCATCAAGAAAAATCAAAAATAATTACTAAAAATAAAATATCTAAAAACATATTTTTAATATTTTTTTAATTTGTTGTATGGAAATTTGAGAAAAAGACACGTTTTAAAAAAAACTCTAGGATGGACGCTTTATAATAAAAAAGTTTTTCAAATAGTGAACTTTGTGTATATTTCAAATTTTGGTTATTCATTCTTATAAATAAATTTTGATGTTACAATATGGTTTTGGAGATCATTACAAACAATAATGATTATAATGATAAACCACGTAAACGCAACCGTTTTCAAGATATTTCTGATTTTCTTTCAATAAAATTTCAAAACCTCAAAAATACGCCCTTTTCATAAATTACTGTGATATTAAAACAACAATAGCTAACGATTGTTTCTCTTGTGTTTTGAGCCTTTTAAAACACATGTATGTGCCTCTTACTTACTCTTAACAGCTCGTCGATTGAAAAAGCTTCACTTAAAGTTATAAGATAAAAATAATGAATTATGGTTGGATTTATATTTATATATACCATTTATTAGTCTCGGTCATTGATAATATTACATAAACATTATATAAACTATTGATTGCTTTTATATATATTATGAATCCTGCCTTCTTCGTCATTCGAAAACAGTTTTACAAAAACTTCGTTTTCTGAAATTGGAACGAATGAGTGTACTTTTGTGTACCTGCAATCGTTTTAGTCTGTCGGTAAATTTCATTCCATTCTGCTACCCTCTGTTCATACTCTTCATGTGATACATAAATAAAACGACATTTTTGTTAAACAATCATCACTTTTTTGTTCGCCCATTCGAATAACTCCAATGCACTTTTATAGGGTGTTCATGTTGTACAGCAAGGCTTGCATATCTTGCCATTCGTTTTAATGTACCACCAATTGCATCGCAAGGTCCCTTACCGTGGATGTTGCGAAAAATGCCATTCAGCATCAATATTGTATTTCTTTAAACTTACAAAGGCTTGCAAAGTTCTTCCTATTTTTATATTGGGATGCTGCTCCGTCAGACATAAACGTAGCTTCTTTACTTTAATTTTTGTTTGCAAAAAGCTTTATTAGTTTTGAAATAAACACCTGCACCGCAATCGTATCATGTTTCAACACTTCGAGATAACAATGAAACTGATATTTTTAAGTATTCCAGATTCCGTGTAATAAATGACAAAAGGTGAATAGTGGCTTGCTCATTACTCCAATAACTACTTTGAACAGCATCTTGAAAAACAAATGAATAATTTTCAGAAAATCACAAATTATTATTACTTCGCTGTCTTTAAGACAACTTTTATAATCTCTCAAGAAACTAGACTGCTGAGATTTGACAAAATCGTGGATACTAATTGTTCCAACTTTTCACAAAAATAAGCAATAAATTCATCAATTGGTTTAACAAGTGTTCTAAACTACATCTATCAGTTGAAATCCATTGCTCAAAAGATATTTCAACTAAAACCACGTTTTTCTAATTTGTCTGTTAAAACTACTCTCAAAATCTGAAAAGCCTGGACATCGTTCGCATTCACGGAGGTAACATTTTTTAGTTCTAGTTGATGAGCTACATAATATTTCTTCAAAACACAATTTATAATCATTCTCGAATGAATATTTTCTAAGACCATGAAGCATCAAGTTAATGTTCTCATGAATGGTGCAAACACAAATGTTATGAGAACCTCTAGCTGTTAGTAATTTGTAATGCTTTGGTCTTAGTGCTGCAAAAGAGCTAAACCCAACAGCATTTTGATGCATCTCTTGAAATTCTAATGAAAGCTTTCTTAATGAACAAACTAAAAGGCGCTTTTGAATATGAACCTCTTACCTTCACTCTCACTGAAACGTAGTCGTTCATACCAGGGTTGCTCGTGTAATCTCATCACTGTCAAAATTGCAAAATTTGGTTTTTTATTTCCGGTTCAGACCGTGTCCCAGCTGTTAGGGCAGCTAAAACACCTTCGTGCTTTGTAAGAATTTAGCTTAGATACGATGTACTTGTTTGTTATTCCAAATTCTGCCATTACTCTTGATTTGTCCAAGATTGTGGTAAAACCGAAAGTATCCTTACTTGATCGTCCCTCGAAGTTTCTGGATCAGCATACCGGTCCTTTAGCTGCAGCGATTATTTCGTCATATTCGGCTGCTTTCACTTTCAATTGTTCCAGGTCATCCTCCTCCGCTTGATCCCCAAATATGTAATCCGAATGCCGTTTGAAACATCTTTGAACTTTTGCGGGCATAATTTACGTTCAGAAACTTTTAGCCGATATTGGCGAAACGTTGATTCCAGCTACGCCCTTGTTAAATAGCTCAATATTATGGCGCCTTGAATAATCTTGCACACTGCTATCAGATGGCACTGACATTAATGATATTGCCGATGGCGTTTCCTCGAGACTCATACAAGTCTACTTGCCGTGATGTAGATGGTCGTGGATCCATAATGTTAGTAATTGATGGTTTCTCACTAGGCCTCGAAATTGCAGCATGGGATTGTTCCGTTCTATTTAAATGCAAACGACAATTATCACAAATCATCAAGAAGTGTCCAAATGTGTTTTGCCCATAAACTTGAGTTTTTTGACATTTTGTTCGGTTAATTTACGAATGTTTTTGAGCACCGTTTAGTGGGAAACGGCATACAACACTTCTTCATGTTAAACTCCATTTTCAGTTCACTCAGATAGATTTTACTGATGAATGCGACTATGTATGAGCATATATATTGGCTGTGGTACCTTTGGAAATGCAGGTATAAAACATCTCTGGTAGTTTACAGGCAGCGTACATTAGCTGTTTTTTTATGAGAAGATATACCTGACATACGTTATAGCTGCTATTTGTCTACCTACCTTAAACAATATGTGTTACTTTCATCGCTACATCACCGAACTGTTCGGAGTGTAGTTTTCGCACACTACACCCGACCTCTAACATCGTTGAGCTATGGCAAAATAGTCAGCAGTTCGATTAATATGCTTCTTCTATATGACCCTCCGCATAATTTCATCATCTGTCCATTTCACACTTGTCGCCCTGCGACATCTATCTCGCTGTTACTTTCATCGCTTTAGCAAATTTGCTCCTTCATTCTTCTGAGCGGCCCGACCGATACAGCCATAAAACAATTATAAATATATTGATTGCAATATTAAAACAATAGTGCTATTTATCTTGTTCTTTTCAAATGAGTCTTCTATCATCCTGATATCAAAAGAAAAGAGGACATTAGAGTAATGTGAACGTTATAATATGAAGATCTTGGAAAATTTATCATTTCTGGTGGAAATCTCGATTAACTTAAGAAAAGAGCGAATTTTCTGAGGTTTTTTCATTCTATTGAAATAAAATCCGAAAAATCTCGAAAACGGTTGCGTTCAGGTGATTTATCATTATCATCATTATTGTTTTTAATGATCTCCAAAATCATATTGTATAATTAATTTTCATTTATAATAATGAATAACCAAAATTTGAAATATGCACCAAAGTTCGCTCTTCGGAAAACTTTTTATTATAAGAGCGTCCATCCTAGAGTTTTTTTCAAAACGTGTCTTTTTTCTCAAATTTCCTAAAACAAATTTGAAAAATATTAAAAATATGTTTTTTTTTATATTTGATTTTTAGTATTTATTTTCGATTTTTCTTTGTAAAAAAAATTTTTTTTTCAGTGTACATTTTTTTACAAAGCCTTTTTAGTTCTCTACAACTCCCCATATAAAAGTTTTTCTCTAAATGTAATGGTTTTTGAACTACGATTTTTCAAGTAAAATGTTGGAAAAACATACACCCATCTCAAAAGTTACTTTGAATCCAAATAATCTTAACACCAGTGGATTTTTTTTTCAACATACCGAAGACGTGTACCAAGTTTCATCAAAATCGAAGATAGTTGAGTTTGGTGACCGACCGATTTGGCGTGGAATCAGTCATAGGCGAAGTGAGCACGGTCTGGAAAATAGCACTGAGGACACATATCTGACGATATGTACTGATGGTAAATTCTATTAAATCGAGATTGTGTGTTCCGCCCTAACATTTCTTCAAAATGATCTATTGAAAACGCATTTTTCACTTCACATTTGATTAATATTCTGTGAGAGAGCTACTATGAACCTGATTCTGGGGAAAGTTTTACTCCAGTCAGAAGACTAATGTTTTGCGTTGAGTGCATACAGACAAGAGCATAGACAAGAGCGGGTATCCAAAATCACCGGTAAATATGCGCGGAAAAAGTCGGGAATTTCAAAATCCATCAAGAACCTTTTTAAATTGGATAATTTTAGTGGCGTTTTTGTCATCGACTCGGGCTACCGATCTCTTTAACGGAATGAATGTTTTTCTACAAATCCAGCATTGCTGAAGAAGATCGGAACTCGGGTTGCCTTTCAATCGGCAATCAAGAAAGCGAGAGCATTTGCAAAAAAAAATCCGTCCAAGACGTTTTGACATCCGCAATGACTGTAGATCTTTATACTGTAGTTTTTTGAACAAGCTACTCAACAAATCTCTTTTGACATACCCTTTAACGCGTTACGTCATGTGCATTAACCCTGATGTTATAACTCACTTCACGGATATAGCTAAAAATGTCTCTAGAGCTGTGTCTGGAAAAGTTCGTAGTTAAAGACTATCTGAGCGCTGCAGTTGCTCACAAAGTGAAAGAAGAATTTGGACGGGTGTGCAAAAGGCCGTCTTCAAATACGTTGCTTTCCAGAATCCAGAGAAGAGAACAACGTTTGGACAAATTTTGGCTAGGACTCTAGGTGTGCTGATCCTGTCGCAAATGCTACGATGAATCGAGGATTTTCAATAAATGAAAAGTGTCTAGTGGTAAACAACACTGAAAAGAGTTTGGTTGCTCAGAGAATTGTCTACAAACTCTCAACGACATTGAAATCACCAAGTCCTTGATACAATATGCACGCAACGCACGTGCACCATGCAAAACCTCGAATGCTTGCTATTTTTTTTTCGATGTTTATGCTTCTAGAAACTTGAAAGATCAATTACTTTTATAGAGCGATCTTTGTTCTTGTTTTCAAAATGAGATACCAAAGTAGATTATGCTATACACAGAATCCTAAAATCACTGCTATCCGCCTTTTTGTCTAAAATGGAACAAGCTAAAATTTTAGATTGAAAAATTTCCACAGAAGCTTCAAAAATATCTTTTAACCCAATTAATATTAACTTATTTTTCCAGTCGGGATAGTTAGGCAAAAATGCGGGAACTTTCAAATTAAGATTGTGTGGCCACCCTGCAGTTGAATATCTGATGAAAGCAGCGCTAGACAATTATGTCTTTCTTTGCTTTTACGGATCCCAAACTGTGTATTTGATAGCAAGTTATTCAATTCGAAGAAACATTTTCTCCAACATGTTTTTAATGCACGAAAGCATAGCAATCGGACGGTATGATTCAGTATACCTTTCCAATGGCGATCAAAGACACTAGTTTAACTGCTCAGACAAAAATAATTAATTTTAACAAGCGCGTAAGATGTTACCTCGTTCAATTCCAAGCCAAAGGAGACGTAAACAACGATATTGTTTGCAATTTTCCATGCGCCACACAAGAATATTTGCATTCTTTCATACAACAGGCTCGCTTCAGGTGTTATCTGGCTAATATTTACATGAAATATCCCATTATTTTCTACCAAATCTATCATTCCCTTTAGGTGCATTGACTAACGCAGAAAATTCAATGTTTATTTTTAGCTGTATGTCATCATCCCTGTCAATTTGATTTATTTGCATTTTGTTTCTCTCTAGATAAATTATATTACAACAATTATGCGATTAAACGAAAATTTAAACATATAGCGTGCAATGTTTACAAGTTTTTCTTAAGAAAAAATGAAACAAACAATATTTTCCATTTTTTATAAATAAATAAGGGAAAGTTCTGTCAACAGCAAGACGAAATAAAAAATGATCATAGCAACCACACTTTCGTTCGTGCACAACGATGAGGCACGATAGAGACACGCACGAAGCAATGCTATGTTAACGGTATACGCTGAAGCATTCTCAACGGCAGCCATTTCTTCAAAGTTTAGAATTGATATAACTTAGATTCTGTACTAGACACTGAATATTTAATCACATCAGTTTGTATACTTACTTAATGTGAGCAATCTGATAAAAGTTCGGTTCGATGTTTATTCAGTAACAATCGAGATTTATCAATTTGAAATTACGAGGTAAGTTTGCAAGAAAGAGATAAAAGATAGGAAAAAATACATGGAGCAGCGATTCACCTTAAGCTCTGTGAGTGACGTGGGTTGTGTTGCTAGTTTGTTGCGGGGCAATTTGGTGTGGGTAGAATATTGAGAGCAAATTGTTTTTTCATCGCTAAACAGATAAAAAGAAACAATGAATTTTCTGTGTTATCTAATGCATATAAAGGGAATGCTACACAGAAAAAAATAATCAATTTTAACAAGCGTGTAAAATATCCCCTCGTTTGAACTAAGTTAAAGGAGGCGTAAACACGAAGTTGTTTTGCAACTTTCATGTGCCATACAACAATATTGATAATCTTTCATACAACGATGCTGATTCAGGCGTTATCTGATTAAAATTTACATGAAATATCCCATTATATTCTGGCAACTCTAGCATTCCCTTTATGTACATTAGATAAGGCAGTAAATTCAATGTTTCTTTTTATCTGTGTAGATTTGGCAGAAAATAATGGGATATTCAATGTAAATTTAAGCCAGATAACGCCTGAATCTAGCCTGATGTATGAAAGATTGCAAACATTGTTGTATGGCGTATGAAAGATTGCAAACAATTTCGTTGTTTATGCCTCATTACGCTTGGAATTAAAAGAAGGGAAATCTTACGCCCCTGGTAAAATTCATTATTTTTTCTTTGTCGATTCTTTGTCTGTACATAAAACTATACATGTCGCATGATAACACGAGTGAGTATCCTTAAAAACATGGTATTATAGCTTGTGAAATCGAAAATTGGCTGCTTCAGCCCAACAATTGGTTTTTAAAAAAATTCGGGAGTGACACAGGCGTGGAAATTTCACCATACTAAGGTTCTAGCTCCATGTTTCAAGCAGAAAATCCTGAATTCATCTTAAATTTCCACCCAACAGCGAAATAATGACATGCATTGCCAAACTCGAAAACGACAAAACATTCAATTCCACCAAACTCATAATTAATTTTAAACCAATTCAAATATTCAATTCTACCTCGTAAAACAATGGATCTCCACTTAACCGGTGCATTTCTCGTGTACACCGAGTCGTGAATTTTTCACACCCACTAAACCGCATCGAATGGAAGCTTTGCTCAAGCCAACGGCACACAACGGCTCACAATGTATGTAAAACGATGGGCTCGACCGGGCAATGGACCCAAGTTAAACCAATTCTCGAAAGCTATTGTGAGTGCGTGTATATTTTTACGTTTAAAATAGTCGACTCCCGCCGCGGTCACAAACAAGCGCCGCTCGATGGACGAACGAATAGAAAGCTGGCGGGGAAGAAAATCTCGTTTTCCCATCACGCATATTTTCATTTAAATTCACAATCATGTAAAGAGCTGGGTGCAGAGCCAACGTGTATGTACAGAAGCCCTCACATTCGGAATCAAACGAGTACAAAAGTGGATTAAACAATTTTTCCCCAAAGGCAGATATTTGCTATCGTGACTGAGTTGAAGTTTTTTTTTTTTTGTTCTGCCATTTTGGTTGTTCTGCCTCCCTGCATCTCGGATGGCTCATTTGGACTGGTGGTCATCCTGGACGCATGTTCGGTTGCGGCATCCATTGAATTGATGTTGCCCGAATTTTTCCTCTTATTATTTTTATTCCTCAAATTGATGGCCAGTTGGCTTTGGGAAGAGCATTGACATGTTCGGAGATCCCGGGCTGCTGTGTCGTGTTTTTCCAACATTTATTACCGATTGGATGAACATCGTTGATGTTTTGGCGGCATTATACAGTAGGCGCAGGAGGTGCGGTGTTGCAAAAATCAATGCTTTTTATTGATTCGGAAATTGGAGCTAAATATTTATATCAACAGCAGCGAAAACATTCATCGGGTGCAACAATTTCATCTGCAATGGGCGATGGGTGGGCGAAACTTTTTAACTTTTGGCATTTTTGTTTTGTGTAATTTTCATTCACGGCGCGTTGCAAGTGTAATATGATTATTTGGCGAGCAACTGTGTTGGCGTGGGCGCGACAATTCAGTTGATTGAAGTTTATAATTCCGATGAAATGGTCAAACTGAGCTTGAGGGATATTTTTAAAATTCTCTTGTAATATGCTGTCTGCTAAATATATCTCATTGCTAAACCAGAAAAAAAATCATATTTCAATCAACTTGAAAGCTTGTTTGGGTGACATTGATAAGCCGGGTGAAGTTAGTTAATGTACTACACAATTCCAATTGATTAATATACTCTTTAAAATTCTGAGATAGCATTTTCCGACCATACATAATTCTGGGTTGGCTGTATAGAATGGGTATGCCTTTGTTGTGACAGGCTCTTCATCCATCGATTTCTTTGCACAACACCTGACCAGGTCCTTATGATCAGCACAGGGATGGGAGGGAAGTGCTGATTAGATGTCTACTTAAGAAGATGCTGAAAACTCATGCTGCCTGCATAGATATCTGGAGTTTGAAGTTGGATAGATTTTGCGGGATGCTTTCCTTGGCGAGTAAGCATATGTATATTTGTATGTTATTGCCACTCCTGCACTCCGCTTTCCTGGGCTGAAACCCAGGCGTTTCCGACTTGTTACCAGGCTTCAAATTCAAGGGTGTAGTGCCCTTGCTCGCGTTAGAGCTTGCCTGCCCGTTAGGACATGAGCACTAACTCTTGCCCTAGCCTTATGGCTTATGGTTATAGCGCCATTACGCGTTTCCTGAAAAAAAAGAAGAAGAACGCGCCGACACAAAGTCAAACGCACACACTCGCATTCGCAAACACGTTTTGCAAAACATGGTTGGTGAGTTCAACAGTGTTTGAATCCATCTTCAAAATCTTGTCCTATTCATGTTTTATATGTGTATGTAACAATGTTTTATTGAACTATAATTAAGTATACAATATTCGATGCAGTGAAAAAAAGAATTTTTAGCTCAATCGTTAGTCAGTGCAAACTGATTTGGTTGAGATATATTCAAAATACGTCCCAAGTAACACACAAAACATGTTTTAAGAATAAATTTTTAAATGTTTGTTTTATAAATGTGCTATAAATGTTTTGCAAAACATGCCACTTTCGGAGCGGTGTGTGTATTTTGTATATATCTGAACCAACTCAGTTTGCTCTGACTAACGATTGAGCTAAAAATACTATTATCACAGAATCGAGTGATTTATACTTTATTATAGATCTTTAAAAGATTGTTACAAACATTTATAAAACATGAACAGGACAAGATTTTATAGATAGATTCAAATACTGTTGAGCTTACATTACACCAACCATGTTTTGCAAAACGTGTTATTTTTTTCACAACAATGAATTTGTTGTACAAAATTTCGGTATCACTGCCAACTGGAAGCACATCATAGATACTCAGAGTGGATTGTGCAATAATCGGAGTTGGCTTAGCAAAGAAGCTATAAACCTAAATATCACGCCAAGGACTAGTATTCAAAACCCATGTTGTATTTTTGTATGAGTAATCAGTAATTCAACTTATTTATAACAAGCTGTGTTGCTTGGGACGAGAGATCCACACCGCTCTGAACGTGGCATGTTTTGCAAAACATTCATCGTACATTTCTAAAACAAACAAATTTAAATAATTCTTAAAAGATATTTTGTGTGTTAATTGATATTGCAGTAGACATCACAGAAATAAATAATTAATTTTAACTAGCGTGTAAAATATCCCCTCGTTTAAATCCAAGCTAAAGAAGGAGTAAACAACGAAATTGTTTGCAATCGTTCATACGCCATACAACAATACTGGCAATCTTTCATACAACAAGCTGGATTTAGGCGTTATCTGGCTTAAATTTACATGAAATGTACCATTATTTTCTGGCGAATTTAGCATTCCCTTTATGTGCATTAGATAACGCAGAAAATTCAATGTTTCTTTTTATCTGTGCATCTTTCAACTGAACCACATAAGACTCTGACCCAATCACCGTTCCATACGGCGGCCTCCTATTTCCTATTAGCAGTATATTTTCAGCTTGCGCGGTCAAGGGGCGAGACAGTCATCCTCAGAGCAGTATTTATGGATTGATTTACTCTCGAATAACTCAATGTGCCTCAAAATTTGATTGACGTTCAATTTTTTATCCATGAATGCATCCCAGTGACCTGGAATTTGTTTGTCAACAATGTAGCAAAAATGTGGGTGTGGCTTTCTATAAGGTTCCGAAAAACGTAAGGATAATGAGGAGGCTGTTTTTAATCTTTATTATGAGAATGACTGTGTGGTTCATCTTAATGAGAATAGCTTCCATTAAGGAGTGTATCGAAAAGTAGTTATAAACTTCCAAATAATAAAATAGGCATGAAAACATGGTTAAAATTAACATACTATTTCAGTTTATTATAGCTTAACATGTTTACAAAAGATCCAAATGGAAAAACTAGTCATCATGTTCATTTCTGTAGAATGCCCGTACCTTTGATTTGACACCTGCCATCAAATTCTGCACAGTGACCTTTGTGCACTTCCTGGATGCCGCTGCCCAATTTTTCTTAAAATCGGTCATGTTTTGGGACACTGTACCATCCTTCTTAAATATACGCTTGACTATTGCCCAATAGCGTTCGATCGGTCGCAACTGGGGACAGTTTGGTGGGTTGATGTCTTTTTCTACGAACTTGATGTTATTCTCCGTCAGCCACTGTAGAGTGGATTTGGCGTAATCGTGCCGATGCCAAATCTGGCCAGAAGAGAGGAGGAGACTGGTGCTTTCTATACAATGGTAGCAACCTGTTCTTCAAACATTCCTTTTGATAAATCTCAGCATTTATAGTTCCTTTTGTATAGAAAATTGAAGAACGCAAGCCACATGTGCAAATAGCTTGCCAAATGAGCACCTTCTGACCGAATTTCTCCATCGCAACAGTCGTATCTGCGGTTGGCACACGTTCCCCAACAGATTTAGTATAAAACTGCGGCCCCGGTAGCGTTCTTGAATCTTCTTTAACGTATGTTTCGTCATCCATCAAAATGCACTGGTCGACATTGTCCAAAATGCAGCTGTACAGCTTTCGAGCCCTGGTTTTGGCACGAGACTTTTGTTCCGGAGTTTGTTTGGGCACTTTCTGCTTTTTGTACGTCTTCAAGTCATTCCTGCGCTTGATTCGTTGAATCATTCCGATGCTGGTCCTGAACTTCTTGGCTAGATCGCGAGTAGAGGCAGATTTGTTCCGTTGAATATAATCCACAACTTTTTGGTCCAAATCGGGGTTGCTGGAGCCGGGTTTCCGGCCACTTCTTGGTAAATCCTTGAGGGAGCACTCCTTACCAAACTTTTCGATGATGCGTTTTACACTTGCCGGGTGAACATTTACTCTTTTCGCAATCTGGTTGTAAGTAACACCTTTTCGGTGCACCAAGTGTGCAGAATTTTCTTTTAGTATCAAATTCAATTCGCGACATTTTGAATACAACTTTATCAACGGAAATGAATGAACCGAATAATCATTTTTGACATGTAAACAAAGCAAATGGCGCTTACACGCTAAAAATATATACAGTAGTTTATGCGTAATAACGCATCGAATGTTTATAACTACTTTTCGATACACTCCTTACATTCCAAACAAATACCAAACCAAACCAAACCAAATTTACCAAGCAACTAAACAAACGCTACCAAGCTTCAAATTTACAAACGTTACTTTTCTGAGGTGATCTTAATGTGCCCCATCAGTTTCATAACCCATAACCTATCTTGTATTTGAAACTGAGTTGGAACCAGTACCAACCTATTATACAGTGTTAACCTTAACCCGATACAGGTTACAAATAAAACATACACAATGACGTTAAACGAGCATCAAGCCAACTCAATCTCTATACCAGATCCAGCTTGAAACTGAATCAAAATCAAGACGATAAAACCTTTGAAAATTTTAACAACATGTGACTAACTAGAAATTAGAAGAAAAATATGAAGAAAAAATAGAAGAAAAATATAACTAGAAATTGGAATGGAAAATACTAATTTTTCTTCTAATTTCTAGTTACAGGTATTCCACTAAACAGCTCAAACCCTCTAAGATTCAACATGTGACTCTTAAAAACAAATTCTAGGGAATAAAATACCCATCGGCGTTTTGGTGCTTCGACCGGGAACGATTCACAAATATCTTCGTAGTTGAAATACTAACCTCAGCTACCAAAATGATCAAATTGTTGAGTCCTGCTGTTCAGACTGCAAAATCATTCCGGGTAACAGTTTAATACCGCGGGAAAAGCAGTAAAAACAACGCAGTGATGGCGTTTTGATCGAAATCAGCTTGCTGCGATCCGCAGTTCGAAAAATCGGTTTGTGAAGATGCAGATTAACGTGAGTTACTCAAGTTACATCAAAAGCAACACTGGAATAGCTCTTGATTTGGACCTGTCCTACCGCTTTGTTTCATAACATTTTTGGACGCCTTAGCCCAATTTTTTCTTGAACTCCTGCATATTCTCAGCTGTTTTACCAGTCTTTTTGAAGACCCTCTTCATAATAGCGTTAGATGGGCCGAAGTTGAAGGCAATTTGACGGATTGATATCTTTCTTAACGAAACCTATACCCTTTTCCATGACTGAGAGTTGTTTTGGCGTAATGCGTACCTCTTCTGCAGACACTTAGATCGATAGATTTCCATAATCATTGTTCCGGTAGTGTAAAAAAAAAAGGTAGACTTCATACCGCAGGAACAAACTGCTTGCCGTACTAGCACCTCTTCTACGACGGAAGTGTAGTGTTGTGGACCTGGAAGGGTTTTTGAGTCCTCTTTGACATAGGTCTCGTCGTCCCTCAAAATACATGCATCTGGTAGCTGCAAAACTCGTGAATACAATTTCCGGGCCCTTGTTGCTGCGCGTTGCTTCTGTTCTGCACTTTGTTTGACGATTAACTGTTTTTTGTAGATCTTCAGATTGTTCCGTTTCTTGATAAGTTGAATCATTCCGACGCTGGTTCCCGCCTCATTGACCAAATCACGTATCGACATTGATTTGTTCTTCCGAATTAGAGCTACAGCTTTCTGATCCAGTTTAGGGTGGGAAGATCCTTTTCCTGGCAGTTCATCTAACGAACAGTGTTCCCCAAATTTGGTTTGGATGGATTTTACACTCGCATGATGAATTCAAAAGTGCTTCGCCAATTATCACATAGTTACACGCTTTTCATGTAGCCATGTGTCCAAAACCTTAATTTTCACGTCTTTTTGCGACTTTTTGATAACGAAGAATTTAAACCGTGCAAACGAGTAAACAAACGAAAGATGACAGTCGAACGCACGGCTCGCTATGATGAACAACAAATTCATGCGTAAAATGCAAATGTACATGGATAGATTACTTTCGATTCATTCCTTATTAGCAGTAAGAACGTTGTTGGGACCATGCACCATGGTTTGCTTTTTTATGAAAACAAAATTCTTTTTAAACTTCGGTTATAACGTGTTTTGTATCTTTCCATAATTGTTCAAGTATGTTCGAGATTGGTTACAATACATTAGAAATGATAGATATCATATCCAAATTGCCACATCGTAACTTGTATTTGCTACAATGGACGGATAGATTCAAATTTGAAACACTCGTTACCAATGCAACTACGGAACTTGAAATATATCATGCTTAGTAGTTTGCGGATAAATGGTAGAGGGTTCACAATGAGAACAGAGTTTGATAGACTCGTCTAAAAGGGATACTTCAGATTTGATGATTCGTCAAATTAAAGGACGAAGATAATTCTTTGGGTGGAAAGGAGTAGTGTTCCATTCTATCGCTCATTTAAATTTTTCGTTGGCATCAGAATAGAAGCCAGTTTCAGTGATTAGTGTTTTGTTTTCTACCATTTCAAGTTATGAATTGCGAACATCACGGGAGACAAAAGTTCTGCTCTCGAGTCCAGGAGACGCTTTTTACACGGGCTTGGATACCCACGTGCCGATCGTTTGATGTACAAAAGCTGATATTGGTCCACCAGTTACGGCAGTCAAACAGGAAGGAGTGAATTATTCCCTAACCTGCGATTAATAACCCGTCGATTATCAGAGGAACTCTGGCTGACCTGCTGTTTAAATGGCCAGTAGAGTATCAGCCCGTCGACATCCTGTTCTGTGGCTGTTCATTGGAAAAACACTTTCATTTTATGCATCTTCCTTCTTGAAACTATTTTAATACTACACACTAAGAAAATTTTACAGTATTCGGTAACTTTTTACCGAACTTTCAACAGCTGAACAGTTCGGTAATCCGATTTAACGGAATTCGGTAAAATTTGACAAGCTCCGGTAATTTTTGTACCGGAATACTGTAAAATTTCACCGATATCCGGTAAATCGGATTACCGAACGTTCAGCTGTTGAAAGTTCGGTAAAAAATTACCGAATACTGTAAAATCTTCTAAGTGTGTAGAAATAATATCTTAACCAAGCATTTTCTAATCTACAATCCGCTATTATTCACTTGAAGTTAATACTGCAGGATTTGGTGAAATTAGAGTCTCTAGAAGCAGCAACAAAAGCCTTCTTTGGCTCAGTCAGAAAAGGGACAGCTACAGAAATATACCATGCTTTCTGAAATATACCATACATCTCGTTTCCACTGGAAATAATGTGCATGGTATTTGAAATCACGTAATGTAGGTTGTTGGTCGAACATACATTCGTTAAGCTGGAGATACGGTCTTCCTCGTCAAATTGACATCGGTCCGTTTAGACATCCCCCGATCATTTTACCGTTCGCGGAAAAACCCCAAATGGATGAAATTTCTACATTTCACCCGTTTGCAGTCTCAACCTCCCGCTGAACAAACGGCTTTGATTGTATTTTCATCGCATGGCCCAGCGCCGCAGGAATATCGTCAGCAGACATACATATCTCCACGTCCACGCGGGGGAGTAAATGAAGCAAACGTGTGAGCCGTGGATGAATTGCGTGAAAAATGGATTTCCGAGATTCCTTTCCGGCTTCGGTTTTGGCGTGCCACCGAGTGAAGCTGTTTGCTGCTGGTATTACTTCCTTCCCGGCCACCGGTGCGTGGGCTGTGCAGGTGTCGCGCTCGTACCGGAATAAACCGGAGATTCGCAATGAGATGCTTTCTGTATCTTAGTGCTGCTAAATTATCTGCCTACCGCCTGCTACGATGACGACGGACGAGCTGCTGTGATTTCTTTTTTCCCTTTTGCCGTTGAAAGCATGTCAAAACGAATTCGTTTGCAGGGGTGGGGAAAAAAGGATACCATTTTCGTGCCGACAAATCGGGTGCGAATGATTGACGTGGTTGGGGGGGGATAACGATTGTTTACTGAACAACCGGAGGATAAATAAACAGGAGTGTAGGGGTGGGTGCTGAGGTTGGAACATGATCAAGAAAATGGAGTATATGTGTTCAAATAAGCACACACAATTGATGACAATATTATTTCCGATGGCATGTGTCTGTATGTGGGAGGGGTATGTGTGTGTGTGTGTGTGTCCACGCGGATCGGGGAAGATCTCATGAATTTTAGATTTTCAATTCATGCACGGTTGGAAACGGTGAACGTGAATGGAAATGAAATGCGAAGTGAATCGAAGGAACGGAAGAACCGGTCGTCGGAGTGAATGTGTTCTGATTAGGATCACCGAACTCAATTGAATGCGCTTAGAACTAGCGGGAAATGGAAATTAAATCCAAATATTGAAGCAAATATTCAAACACCACGAATTGGAAAATATTGAACCACGCCGAGAGTGGAAATGTAGTTTGTGTTTCATCCCGAATTTCCTGTTTGACTAATCATCCGTTTTTTTCTTCTTCTTTCTCCAATCCGCAGGGAGCCTTGTATGGCGGTATCCTTTCGTTGGTATTTGTCGTCTACATTGGAATAATGGCCCAAATTGACGGCGAAACGGTGACGTTCCTCCCGTCGTCGATGGAAGGCTGCAACTGTACTCAGTCATCATTGTCAGGTTCGTCAATTTTGTCGGACCACTCCCGTGGGTTGGTTTACGACCGGATCGGTGACGGAGCAGTCAGCATGGCTCTGGTAGCCATGGATCCGTCCGGAGCCCTGTCAACTGCTGCTGCCACCCTCGTCGGTGATAAAGTGCTTCCTGCGGGCACCACTGCTTCTATGGAAATGATGTCCCGGTAGGTACCCATGGCGAGCGAGTAATTCTCTGCAAGAGGAATGTGTTTTCCGAGAACTTCCCGGTGTGATTAATGGGAAGCGGAAGTTATTGGATCTTCCGGAGCTTCGTCGAAATGGGTAATGTTTGGGTGTTGCCGACTGGTAGCTGACCTCGTTGGCTGATCGCTTTGTGGTTCACTAGTCGTTATTGTCCATTCCCGGGGTACGTTGGATGGGTTTACATTGTAATGCCGGTTGTTTTTGGGGAAGATATGAAATTGGTCCAGTGGAACTAATCACCTAATGGGAGGGATATTTATGAAGCCATATTTTACGGGTTAATGGGACGTTACTATGTAAGAGTTGGAAAACGCAAATTGGTCAATAATTGTTGCTTTGTTTTGGATGAGCCGGTTGAGGGAAAAAATGAAATATTTTGTTCCTATAATTTGTCTGCTACCTCCACTTAAATCAGCTCTTCAAACTTCAACCCCGGGCGAAGCTAAGTTTGTGCTTCTTTCTTGCGATCCAATTATCCGTTCAAGTGGACCGTTAAAAACTTGACCATCGTCGAGCGTTTCTCCATTTTCAATAGCAAACACTCATCGGGGTAGGATCAAGCTTCCAACGCGCACTATCCTTGCAACTTATCCGAACAAACAAAGAGTAAGAACCACTCCAACAATGGTACAAACTAGCGGGAAAATAATCCCCATAACGATACCGCCATTCCATTTTTATAACTGCACCAGAAAACACTTTTCTCCGCAGTGATTGTGACTAATTTTCAATTACCACCCCGTTCCGGCACTGGTAGGCGGCCACAACTTCCCCTTTGAAGAAGACGCTTACTAGCTCACTCAAGCGGCTATAAAGCTCAGATTTTATTTTTCAATTTTCTTCCAAGAGCAAACTTTGTCTCTTGTGTGCTTTCCCCCGTCTCGTTATTTGTTGCTTTGCTGCTCGGCTGGTGGCTTATTCCGAATGTACACGTACCTTCACTGCTACACTACATAATGTAAAAGAGTATCACAAAGTTTTTCTGCGTCCACCCCACCCACTCAATCCATTCACCGCACACAATTCAAGCGCAAAGCAGTAACAAACCGAGAGTACTCTTAACTTGTCACAATGACAACAACAACAACAATTGCCGGAGATTCGCGCAATTTTCTCGTCTCGATGATTTTGCAAGTCAAGCAGTCAAGTCTGCTGCTTTCCCGCTGCAACAGGAGTGTGATGCGCTTCCAGCACCGACAATAGCAAGCTATTAGCACAAAGAAAGCCGGAGAATTGCACTGGAGTTCGATCGACAAGGTCACGAGCCCGGTGGCTCCGCAGATTGCGCGAAAATTGAGCAAACACCAACCCCTTCGATGGGCAATTGCATCCGAGTATTTCCGCGAGCGCGACAAGCGACTCGTAGCCGGGCCTGGCAATGAACGTCGCAAGAGCTCGGTACAAGTAAAGTAAAACACAGAAAATGAAAACACGGAAGAGCTTTTCTTCGCCACCGATGAACAACTTCCGGTTCGTGTTTGCTCTCAATTAACATGGCCCGGCACACCTTGAAGTTATGGTGAGCTGCTGAGTTTTATTGCGGATTTAGCGTGCATTGGGATGGTTGGCAAGTGGGAGGGGCTAAGGGAGAAACAGTGGATCAGCGCCTGCATTTATGTTCGACAATAAAATAGGCGATGGGGAATAAAGCTGATTGCGTTCTTGGAAATTTGGCATTACTTATGGCATATGACCCGGAGGGAGCACGAGAATTCAGTACGCATTTGAGCAAAGTAGTCGTTATTGATCAATGTTTTAATGTAGAAACTCTCGGAAGGTAATCTCATATTGCTGTGGGTTTGGTTCGGAGTGATTTACTTTTATTTTGTTAATCAGCCTTGGTAGAAGTAAAAAAGAATAAATGAAGGATATTCGAACAAGAATAC
This sequence comes from Aedes japonicus, assembly GCA_034211315.2. Lineage (NCBI taxonomy): Eukaryota > Metazoa > Arthropoda > Insecta > Diptera > Culicidae > Aedes > Aedes japonicus. The sequence goes on from JASCZW010013017.1 coordinate 18,758, forward strand.
AATGAAGGTATAGCTGAATGATTTTTTTGTCAGTGGGTAAAAACTCACGGCATGGCATGGCTATTAAGAAACCTCATCTAGGGATTCGTCCATTAAAGTATGCACACAGAAAAATCTTACCATGGTTTATTGACCACATCTTTTATATTTATTAATTTAAAGATGTCACCAATACCGATAACGCAATGCCATTGTGTGTGTAAAGGTTTTGACGTACAGTTTGCTGTCACAAAAGCATTGTATTGAAAATGGAGTCGAAAGAGCAACTAGTGCGTGAACAATTTTGGCACAAAAATGTGGAAAATCCGTCTATGTCGCTTCATGATATAGCAAAATCACTCGGTGTCCCTCGTTCAACAGTAAGTAAGTAGCGTTTTGAAGCGCTTCCGGGATCGGTTGACTCTCGACCGGTGACCAGGATCTGGTTACAAACGAAACGACAACTTAAAATTCCAGCGGAATGCAGTGCTTTGGCTGATTAAGCAAAACCCGAACCTTCCCTTCCCCAAACATTCAAAATATGAAAAAAGCGGCAGTATATAGGTCACTCACGGTAAAAACAACCCATAACAGGAACGAGAAGCAGGAAAACAGGTCGAAAACAATAGCGCGTAAGCTGTACAATAAAATTTGACTGCGTGGCTATGGATGATGTAACAAACGTTGAGGCAGACTTCAAGTAGCTTCCTGATGGCAAGTTAGAAGATCATTTCAAGGCCAAACAGTTGTCGAAGTTTTCTAAAAAAAAAAAATAGTTTGGCAAGCTATTTGTAGTTGTGATTTGAAGACAAAAATCTTCATAACTACAGGTACGATTGAATGGTGTTTCTTACAAATTTGGGCGACTTAAACTAAGTGTGTTTCTTTGATCCTAAGTGAGTTCCTTTGATCGTGCATTTAACTTTTTGCACACCCCTGAAGATGTGTGCGTGTAGCATCATGCCTTTATTTTGATTTTGAGATTTGCACTTTAGTTATCAAAATGTCGTCGAAGGAAGAGAAGCAACGCATCACAATTATGCACGTGCATGGCGAAAATCAAAACTCCTCTCACGCCAAGTTGGCGAGATTTTTAAATGTGGCTAAATCAACTGCTACCAACGTATTGAAAGTGTTCGGTGAACGTTGGTCGACAGCCAGGAAAGCTTGATCGGGGGAAAATCGAAAGCCGGATGCCACAGCGACGCCAAACAGAGTTGTCCGCTATTTCGAGCGGAACCCCAACCTCTCCGTCCGAGATGTCGCAAAGAAACTGAGTGTGGCGCCTTCAACCGGATAGAGCTAAACAACGAGCTGGACTGTCGACTTCTTACAAGAAAGTGGTGACTCCAAATCGCGACGATAAACAAAACACGTTGGCCAAAGCACGATTGCGAAAGTTGTACACGACGATGCCGACGAAGTTTGATTGCGTGGTACAGGACGATGAAACTTACTTCAAGGCAATTTTCTACGGCAACCGGACGAAGAAAGGTGGCAGATATTTTCAAACACACAAACTGTCAAAGTTTGCGAAGAAAGATCTGGTGTGGCAGGCCATCTTTACCTATGGCTTGAAGAGCAACGTTTACATTGAGACCGGAACCGTCAACAAGGAAATTTATCTGAGCGAGTGCTTACAAAATCGTCTACTGCCTTTTCTGAAGCGACACAATTGTTCCGTTCTATTTTGGCCGGATTTGGCATCTTGCCATTACGGAAAAACGGCCATGGAGTGGTATGCTGCCAACAACGTTCAAGTGGTGCCCATGGACGAGAACCCTCCTAATACGCCAGAGCTCCGTTCAATCGAACAACATTGGGCCATCGTCAAGTGGAACCTTAAGAAGACTCAAAGAGCTGTTGTGAGCGAGAAACAGTTCAAAACAAACTGGACACGGAGACTGTACAAAATCTTATGACAGGTGTTAAATGAAAGACCCGGCAATTCGCATTCAGTAAAAAGGAAGCTAAGCTGAATACTTCTCCTGTGTTCTGTATTAACTGAACTTGAAAGAGAAAAGAATTTGACTTATTAATAAAAACTTTGATTGACTCACACAAATTACTGTTTGACCAAATTTTTATCGGAACACCCTTTAACCAAGAAATTTACGCCATCGAGTATGTGCAAAACGGCTACTAAAATTCATCCAAAAGCACACGAGTTCTGTGCTGTTTTGACCTGATTGGACGTCTTGCCAGTATGGTTAAGTGGCTCAGGAGAGGTAAGCAGGAAACAAACGTTAAGTTAAAGCAACGGATATAACAAGTCTGAATAATAATATTTTGATGTAAATGAGTTATTAATGAACCCTTTTTTACGATGGTTTTTTCTCGGGATAAGAAATAAATAGAAATGTTATACTGCTAGTTTTTCTCTGGCTAGATTTTGCTGTGTGCAAACCTTTTAATTAGAAAGTGAGGAAATATCAAGGTGTTTCAAAGAAAGTATAGCAACTCCTTGAAAATGCGCAAATATATGTCATAGGTAATGTTTGAAAACTAGAAATATCCTTCTTGTCAACATGCAATCCTAGGAGAGGACAGCAACAGGAAAGGAAAGTGTCGATAGGTTCGATAGAGCTCGGTAGGTTTTGAAAATTGAATATAAGTAGTTTTTGAAATTGAGCGTAGTGTATTTCGAAGCAAACGTATTGGTTTTTGCCACACATCCCCCAGCTGAGCTCTATTGGACCTATCGACACTTTCTCTACACATCTTTGGTTCTAGCAGAAGTTGCTGTCCTCTCCTAGGATTGCATGTTGACAAGAAGGATATTTCTAGTTTTCAAACATTATAAGTGATTAAGTGCTTCATGCAACAACAAAAAAACACGATTAGTTAAACGTATACATCATAGGGCCAACTCAAATCCAAAATTTACATAGTGTAGTGGAAATTCTCGAGAATTGTCAAACTTAATTCTTAACCAGTTTCTTAGACAATCCACCAAAAAAAAACACATTAATTTTCTCATTAAGCATCTATATACATCTATATACATTTTATATGAACGTTTCACATGACATTTACAGGGAATCCAAAAAACAGTTAAAAAAAACAATAAAATAATGTGAGTTTCATATATACAGCAATTCCATTGAAAAAAGACATACGATCTCTCAAAATTTCACAATGATTGGTGGTTTATGTTTCCTATCCAAAAACGTTAGACCCGTATATTTTTTTATTTCGTCATAAGAATGACTATTTCCGCGATAATTAACTTTTTTTAAGAAGGCATTTTTTCAATACTTTGTAACTTGCGATCCACTAAACACACAAATGAGAGATGATTCAATTTTCTTCTGAGGAAAATATTTTTTTTTTATATATTTTTTTTATTTTTTTTTTTTTTATTTTTTTTTTTTTTTTTAGCTTTTTGAGAGCTAACTGATGGGCCATAAACCAGACCCTCCCTCCTTTGTGCTTCTTTGTCCATGCATTTGAAATGTGTATGGATCATGTGTTCTGGCCAACTACCTACCCCCAATAAATAATTTTAGGAGCGGTAGCAGTTTTTTCAAAATGACAGGATCGCAGCAAGCCGTGGAAACAAACGTGTTTTGTTTTCGCTGCATCCTTTTCGCGAAAAATAAAATCAAAAATATATTCGTTATTCAACCCAAACGAACAGTGAAATCATGAAATCTCCACGTGTTTTGTGTAAGATGTAGTGAACATAATCGATTCCTTTCAAAAATTTGTGATGGTCGGTAGTTTTTCCCCGTTTTGGTTTTTGGCTGGTCAGCAGTAAAGAACGAAGGTAACGTACATGCGCGCTTGAGTTGCTGGCGTATAATTTCAGATGCACTCACCACGTGGTGTACATATGGAGAGCTGTGTTTTTTGGAAAACTTTGTTTTTTTTCTGTCGTTGCACAATGATTGTCATTTTTCAAGTTAAATTTATTCTCGTAAGTGTTTGTTTACCTGTGATTTTCATTGTGTTGCATTTGTGCGCCAAGTACTAATTGTTTCGGGCTTTCGGCCATTCGAAAAGGATGATGTGAAAATATTTTCCGAATAACGGGTGCTACTTCTGTAAAGACAAAGGCATCATAGCATCACAGAGAAGTCGTCCAAATGAAGACTGAACATCAGCAACAATATCCGGTGAGATCAATCTGAATTTGAACGGTACTGCTAAATACGTGCCATCCTCAAAACAATAAAATTTGATGATGGAAGTGTATGCACAGTACCTATATCCAGTTGATGTTTGTACTGTGTTTATGTTTGGGGCTTGTTGTAAGTGAAAGTGACCTCGGAATGGACGTGAGTAACCAGGCATTCTGAAATGGGTCACTGGAACCCAACAGAGCTATCACCTTCCAACTCCCGGGCTAAAAATGTTGGTCGAGTCAGTTCGTTTAACTGGACACATTTTTTTTCCATAAAATCACTGCCGGAGGGTGGGCGTTAGATTGTACACACACACACAGGTAGCCGTTTTTTGCAAATATAGGAGCTGCTGTCATCCAACTTTATCATTTTTTTTTGTGGCATGATAACATAGACTTTCGTTAATTGCCCTCGTAGACGTCCCGCACACCTACATATTACAGATTTATTTCACTTGAATGTTTGATTTTAAACAAAATTAACAACTGTAGTCCACATCTGATGTTTTCCTTTTTATATATTTTGTTTATTTACGTTCATAAATCGTATCCATAATAATATATATGCCTAGTTAGGTATAATTCTGCAAAACCATATGTGCACGTACCATTTAAGACCCTACTGTAGTCGTTAAACCGCGATAAACAGTTGAGTATAATTCTTCAACACCCGGTAAGGTATACATTTTTGATTGAGTTTAGGGATACATACCCTACAAATAGAATCCCATGTTCCCAGCGGTCAAGCTGCTCCAGAACGTTAGGTAATTCTCGTACGTCCAGTGCGATGGTGCCAGCTGGCTTAAAAGTGCCACGGCGCAGCTTTCGGCACGTCTCTGGTGTTTCCTGCAGCTGCTTGCATGTGTACCTCGGTCTGGACACTCGTTTGTAACGTTTGTAGGGTGTAACACTTTAAGGATTCTGATGCCCGTGCTCTGCGTCGTGTCGTTTCATGGCCAGCTTCCTGACGTCCATCTTGTTCTTGGCGGCAGCTTTTCGCTTTGTCCGCTTGACGGTGCGTATTTCGCTCCATCGGCCGGGTGTGTTGATCTTTACCACTGGCCCTGAACAAGAGAACCGAACCATCATATTTTTAATCGTGGATTTCTTGTGGTCCTCCGTAAAAAAGTGCGGATGCTGTCCAAGCATTCGAAAAACGTGTTCCCCGAGAAAACTCCTATTCTTGCGACCCCTCACTTGGGGTAAACGTTAACCTACAATGCTCATATTATGTAGTATGGTGCTTCACCACATGGAGCACCATACTGCAAAACAATGGCGCTGTTGGTTAACGTTTACCTCATGCTTGGAATAGGGTCCCTGGGTGCTTTTGCCGTTCCCTACCCTGCTTAATTTTTCCTAGTTGTGTGCAAATTTAGTAACATTTTCGTGATAAAAAAAAGACCAGTGAGCCCGGCATTAGCAACCGGCTGGCGCATCTGCCCGGCATCAGCTCTGATAGCTTCCAGCTGCCCAGCCATCGTCCTCACCGCCTCAAGAGTAACGAACTTATGGAACTGGCAACTACTACACGGCTAGCCATTTTAACTCAGTTTTGAGTCGTTTTGACTCACTTTCATCATTAGTGGAGTTATTCAAATTTGAGTTAATGTAACTGGTATTGACAAGTCAAGATGTTTTTGATTTGTCGACTTGTCAATTCAAGTTTCATTTACTCAGAGTTTTCAGTGACTTCTTTTTTTGGCGAAAGTGGAGTCAAAAACTTTGACTCAAAATTGGTTAGACTGGCACAACAATATCCACCATAGAGAGCCAATGCCGGCATCTGTGTTCGGCAAATGCTGGGCATTTAGTAAATTTAGTATGCGAAACACAATAATAAGCCATCTACTTCTAATTGTGTCATTTGCAATGGTTTACTTTCAAGAACAATAGTAATTGTAATTTGTCTACTTCAGAAGAAGCGCAGAAATATTTTCCAGCAATTGATGTAAAAATTTAGAAAATTTAACGAAGTTATCAACGTTCAATTATACCACAAAAGTTCGACTCAGTGGACGCAGTGGTTTTACGCCCCCTGACCATATTCGAGAAGCTAAAAATTTTTTATTTTCCAAATGTGTTTTCGAAAAATGTTATCAAACCTCAAAATGTCCACCCAATTCCCGTCAATACCGTCAATTATGAATCTCCTACAACAAATAGTATCCAAAGTCTACGAGAGGGAGGTTTACGTGGTTCATGAACAGTCCCTAACCTTTCAACTCCAAGGTAACTATGTTTGTGGTAATGACTGTTCATTAAAAAAAAACGGAAAAAATTAAACCATCAATGGTTAAGGATTAAAAATTTTGCTCAGTGTGTAATAACATTTGTTTACTCTGGCGTGAAGTGCACTTAATTTGCAATGTTCAACATTGTGAAAAAGTTTGGAGAAACGTTTTCTCTTGACGATTTACTGAAATTTACGGAACGCAACAAGGGGGCATTGGACCAGAAAAGGGAGCTGGCAGCGTTACGCTTTTTGAAATCGCATAAACCGTGTTCCGAACGTGAAATTGCCTAAAAATAGTGGACATTAGCGTCGGAACTGTGCAGAATATTAAAAAGCGTAACAGTATCAGAACCATGAAGAAGCAGAAAGCACTCCAAATGGGATTCACAAACAAAAGATTCTTCGAAAGCACGGTTACAGAACTTGTAAGACGTTATCCTCCAAAAACCGAACCGATGCATTTTGATGGACGACGAGACGTGCGTTACATTGGATACCAGTACTTTTTTAACGCTGAGTAACGAAAGTATGTGCCTGATGATGTGCGGTACATCCGAACCGAAAAACCGGGAGGAAGCCGTTTGCTCCTGTGGCTTTAAAAGTGCTTCATATTTCACAGCTGGGCACAATCAACGGTGAAAAATTGTAGAAAAAACGGCTTCTACCCATCTACCGAAAGCATACGGATCCTCCATTATCCATTTGGCTGAATCTGGTATCTGCTCACTACGCTTCTGCTACGTTGAAGACAATGGTGGTAAATGTACTGTATTTTGATCAGTGAATCAAAACTCACAAACGCATGAATGACAAAGACATTGTCCTAACTTTTCAATGTTGGGACAATAAATAATGTTTCATTATCATTGTTGCATACTTAACACAATAATGATAAATTGCATGGCAGCAGAATCAAGGTTATAATGTTTTATAACATCGGATTGTTTTTTAGGGAAGAGACGACATAGAGACGTATATTGCTTTGGATGCAACAAAAATAATATTCAATAATGTCACATGTTGCATCTACCGCAAGACAATGTTTGGTTTTATCTCTCTTTCGTGTATATGTTTTTTGCGTGTTTATGTATGTGTGTATGTGTGTTCGTGTGTATGTATGTATGTGTAAAGACATGAGCTCACATTTGTCGGCAAATTCTATAAAAGGCCAGTTTTTTTACTTGGACCAAAATATGTCATACGACACTCCAAATCACATACGAAATCCAAAATAAGTGCAATAGTGGTCATCAAGTGTCCAGAACCACATTGGCAACATCTGGACATGATCCAGGTACCCTCGATGAAGTGGCCTGTTTTTTGATACGGACCGAAACCTATCATGTGACGTCTCAAATTTTATTACGATTCAAAACTCAGTGCAGTGTAGTAGTAAATCAAGTGCAGAACGCTACATTCTTTACGTTTTTTTATAGAAATCCATAAATACCTTTGTTTGACGGCTATTGCGTTCAATTCATAGTTCCTGAAATCCATGTTTTTCGAAACGCCAACCATATCTCCGGAACTGTTTCAAAATTCTTTGATAGGGTTCTATCGTTATTATACTTTCCATTTGGCGTTTTTTGCGTTGAATTCAGCCTAGTTGCAGTAACCAAAAAATTCCGATATAGTTCCTTAATCGCTAAACTTCCAGGTTTCGTACCTACAATTTATCCAGAACTGGATC
>JASCZW010013018.1:0-26803 GCA_034211315.2 Aedes japonicus
ATGGCATCTCCAGACTGGATCTCGATACTATTGTGGTAGCAATTCCCCAAAATCGCCCAACATCTGCGTTGTGGCTGGCTTTCCCTGGAAGCTCTTTTGGCGTGGAAGTGCAGTTATAATGCAATTTCCTGGCGAATGACTGTCACATGGTTGTTCGAATTTGGAAAATTGTCTCGAATTCCACTGAATCTTTGAGAGTTTGAGTTCTTGAATTCTCGGGCATATAGCCAGAGCGTGGCAATCTGTGACAATCAAATTGATAGACAGCAACAACGCCTTAAGACATTCTTCCAGTATATTTTAGAGAGTACGTTTACCGACGATCGCTGTGTTGGAGTTGGTGTGCGTCGTAAAAATCAACAGATAATCCATCGATCAAATCTCGTGCGCAATCTTAGGAATTCAAGAGTTTCAATTGGCGCCGGTTTTCCGGATGTTGTAGTTCACAAAAAGTATCATTTTCAGTGTTATTCCAACAATTGCTGAAGAATGAAATGTAACCGCTACAACCTTAACATTAGATTGAAGTTTAGCTCATACATTACGTTTTTTATTCATACATAAAGAGGTGTTCCGATCAAAATTTGGTCCAACAGTAATGTGTGTGTCGCCAAGATTGTCTTGAACTGCTCTCTCGCTCACAACAGCTTTTGCAGTCTTCTCAAGGTTCCGGGCGACGGTAGCCCAATATTGTCCGATTGAGGCGGAGGCTCCGGGCACGCGCTGGGGAGGATTCTTGTCCTTAGGCATCACTAGAACATTGTTGGAAGCATACCACTCCATTTTTTCCGTTGGTGCAAAGATCTCAAATCAGGCCAAAATGGAACCTGCAACAATTCGTGTCGCTTCGAGGCAAGGCGGTAAAGACGCGCTTTTTCAGGCACTCGCTCAGATGTAATTTCCAGGTTGACGATTCCGGTCACAATGTACACGTTGCTCTTCAAGTCACATGGTACAGATGCCTCACCACACCAGATGTTTCTTCGCTGAATCCTTTGACAGTTTAGTATGTGTTTGAAAATGTCTGTCGCCTTTCCCCATCCGGTCGCCGTACATAAATTCCTGTCGAGGAAGCGGTTTAGAGTCTGGCGCCGAGCGTAAATTTCGTCGTCCTCCGCACCATGCAATCAAACTTCGTCAGCATCGCCCATGCTGAACAGCGATCATTCGCATCATGACCGAGGCACGGTAGGGTTTCGTCTGTATCGTCTCACGATTTGAGAGTCACCGCTGTGCATGTACGGTATTGACAGTCCAGATCGATTTTTGCCCCATCCACGGTTGAAAGCGCCAATTCCAGCCGTTGCGGCATCTCGGACGAAGAGGTTGAGGTTCGCTCGAAACAGTGGGCAGCTCTTTCGCGCGTCGCGGTGGTCCTCCAGCTTTCGATATCCCCCAATCCAGCTTTACTGGCTGTCGATAAACGTTCACCGAACACTTTTAATACGTTGAAAACAGTTGATTTAGCCACATTCAACAATTTCGCAAACTTGACGTGAGTGGTTTGGATTTTCGCCATGCATGTTTTATTTAATGCGTTACTTCTCGTCAATATCGACGGCATTTTGACAACTGAAGTGCTAATCTCAAAATCAAAAATACAGGTATGATGCTACCACATACACATCTTCAAAATGAGGGTGTCAACATTTTTTAATGCACGACGAAAAATTGCGTCAAGTTTAAGCGACCAAATTTGATCGAAACACCCATAATCACACGTCGAAATCAGTTCACCCGAGCAATCGTGTCAGGTTTCCATACTAAGATCATTTCAAATGGGATCCACTAACATAATATTTCAACAATCTTCACTCTGATTCATAGTTCGGTTTATTTGCCATTGTACCATATTTTCCATGTTGTCATGAAAATAATGGTAGCTCTACATAGTTTTCCTTTTGTTCTTCGGAATTTCAACAGCATAAGCAGTCAGTGACGATAGTAGTCAATTCTAACAAAAATTAATTATTTTTCTTTAAATTTGAAGAACTTATGTTGTTTTCGGTTATTGCACGTGTCTTCGACCTTTTAGCATTGGCAGCATTAGCATTGACGTTTTGTACGCTCGTAGATGAAGCTACGATGTGAGGAATAATTCGGTGGAGAACACTGCATGCCATGACGCGATGAAACGAAACCAGTTACTGGTATGTTTCTTCACCAATAATCTTCAGGAAAGACACTTCGCCATCGCTCAACTGGCCACGACAATGCCATTTGTTGGAGATAGTGAGGGTTTAGGTATCTACGTGCGAAGACACGGGAACCACATAGGCTTCAGTAGATATCAAGGAAAACGGAAATGAATAGATCGGAGAGAATGAGATAAACGAAAGCCCTGTTTGGTTACCCTTACCTTACCAGTTAGATTAAGGCCGGCGTGGCCTCTGCTGTACACAAAAGTTGTTTCCATTGTAGTGACCGCGTGGCTGCTACTCGCCAGCCTCGCTGTCTGCGGAGAGGTCCGCAGGTCGCCTTCACTTGATCGATCCACCTTCGCTCGTTGCCGTCTCTTCTTCTTGTACCTGTGTTTGCGAGAACCGTTTTCACAGGGGCTGTCGTGCGACATTCTTGCATACCATGCCAGCCATCGACCGTCGGAGTTTTGCGGTGTACGATAGGAGGTTCTGCTCAGCAACTGATGCCATTCGTGGTTCATTCGCCTTCTCTACGCTGTCGTCTGCATTTGCACTCCACCGTAGATGGTACGCAGCACCTTCCGTTCAAAAACTCCAAGGACGCGTTGGTCCTCCACTAGCAATGTCCATGTTTCGTGGCCGTAGAGCACTACCGGTCTAATTATTGTCGTGTAGATGGTCAACTTTGTGGTTCGGCGAACTTTGCTCGATCTTAGCATCCTTCGGAGTCCAAAGTAGGCACGATTGACAGCCATAATGCGCCTTTGTATTTCTCTGCTGGTGTCGTTATCGGCGGTCACCAATGAGCCCAGATACGGAACTGCTCACGCCATCATGACGAAGGATACAAGCCGTACAAGAAACGCAAGGTTCACGGGGTAACGGAGGATACAACGAATAAGAGGTTGGACAGAGCCAAACTGATACTTTCGCGGCACGCAGGAAAAGAGTTTGTGTTTTCTGATGAGAAACTCTTTGTCTTGTAACAGCCACACAATGTCCAAAATGATCATCCACCCGACCCACATAAACATCCCGCGGTTCCAGAGCGCCGCGTGATGGTTTGCGGGGCCGTATCCAAGCGTGGGAAGCTCCCACTGGTGTTTATCGAGAAAAACGTGAAAATCAACGCCGGGTACTGCAAGACCGTGCTTCTGGAGAAGATTTTGGACCTCTACGGGAAGGATCATTAAGTTTTTCAACAGGACGGCGCACCGGCCTACACCGTGAATATCGTCCAAGCGTGGTGTCGTGAGAATTTGACTAATGTTCCCGATAATACTGTATGGCCTCCCAGCTCCCAGGACCTTATTCCTCTGGACTTTTATGTATGGTCGTACATGCTGGCCAAGCAGAACGAACATTAAGTGAGCACTATGGATCAATTTAAGCAGCTCATTTCCAAGATCTGGGACGAGATGCCGATGGACCAAGTGCGTGCCGCGTGCGATTCTTTTGAGAAACGTCTCAAGCTCGTCATTCGGCACAAAAGGAGGGGGGGCACCCAGTTAATATGATGTAAGGGTTCTCAATCAAGTCAATCTATACTGGGTTCATGGTCACTACGGAATTGGTGGAAATGAGCGAGCCGATACACTAGCAAGACTCGGATAATCACATCAGTTCGTAGGACCTGAGCCCTTTTGTAGTTTATCTGCTTCTTCTTCTCTGAGAATGGAGCTCAAAGTCTGAGAATCTTCGAAAGCGAATGAAAACTGGAACTACACTTTCACAGCTAGGCAATCAAAACGGTGCAAGCAAATATACTGGTCTTTTAACAGGCCATTGTCCGAGTCGCTATCACTTGAAGGTGATTGGAAAACTTCAAGATTAAGGCCTGTGCTCGAAAAAAATGCACCATTTTTATCCGTGTGTAACTTTTTTATCCGTGAGTAAAAATTAATAAAATTTTGGATATAACTAGTTATGTTAGGTTATGAGTGAATTGTTTACATGTGCAAAATTTCATAACAATCGGTTCAGTGGTTATTAAGATGTCATCGGAACAAGAAGAAAATCGCTGGAGAATTTTGCGCGCCGTCGTGAAAAATCCGACTGCGACCATGAGATGGATCGGAAGACAACTGGGAATCACCCATACAGTTGTGTCTCAGGTGGTGAAATCGTTTAAGGAGACCCAGACGACCGAGCGGCGGACTGGAAGAGGAAGAAAATCGACGACAGCGACAGAAAGTCGACGACCCTGTGAAGGCTCGGAAGGTGTTGGATTATTTCAAGTGTAACGGCTCTGAAGGCAAAGTGTTCCGCCTGCTTTGCTCAGCAAACCATGAAACGAGCTGGGCTTCGTGTATTCAAGGGCCGCAAGGCACCGAACCGGCGTGATCAACAAAACACGGCGGCCAAATCCCGCGTAAGGAAGCTCTATCTAGAGTGGTTAACGAAACCGATGTGTGTGGTTATGGAGTTCTACGTTGCCAAATCACGGTTTGAAGTTCCGGAAGACATAAGGTAGAAGAAAGTGGACAAATTCGCCAAAAAATACTTGCTCTGGCAAGCCATATGCCAATGTGGTAAACTGAGTAAACCGTACATCACAACGGGTACCATCAACAGTGAAATTTACCGCACCGAGTGTCTCCAGAAGCGTCTGTTGCCCTTTCTGCGGTCTCACGGAGGCGAGAGATTATTTTGGCTGGACCTGACATCATGCAATTACGCGCGATCGACGTTGGATTGGTACAGAGACAATAACGTTGTTTTGGTACCAAAAACCGCCAAATCCCTAAATTCACCAGAGATTCGTCCAATGAAAAGATTTTGGGCCATGTATTGGTTCATTCCCTGAAAGTTTCAAGAAAATCCGACTTAAAATAAACTCTTGGTGAACACTTTTATCTGGTGCATTTTTTTTCGAGTACAGGCCTTATTAACGTTGCTTTTGTGGTATAAAAAAGAGGACTCGGAACATTTGTTATGCCACTGCAATTTTTATTAAAAAAGTAAGTTCTTCGACAAAGGGCTAATAGAACCCTTTGATATTTGGAGAACAAATCCCAGTACGGTAGTGTAATTCATCCGAAGTGTAATACCGTGCTGGGATAATGCTTTAAGTCAAGCGTTGCCGACTTCTCCTAACAATAGTAGTACGTCTAAGGGATTTTTCATAATAAATAGATCTAAAAAATGGTCGCAGTGATGAAAATACCCGACAAAGAATAAAAAAAGGGTTCTCAATAAACATTGCTTCAATAAAAATGGACTCAGAAAAGAATATCTTCTATTTTCATTTTTTTTAACTCTTAAAGTGTATTCGAACATTCTTAAAGTGTATTCTTAACATTCTTAAAGTGTATTCGAACTTACTGACACCCTGTAGTTGTATATGGACAGCCACCCACCCTCAATAAGTTTTAAAAAACAACCTTATCCAAGCAAACAAAACCCAACATGCATCGGGTTATTGACTTCAAGCTCAGATAGCCTCCATTATATTCGAACGATTTCAGCTGCAGATCCAAACTAGTTCCGTTCTTCAATCGCGTTCCAAACATAGAAAGCCGGGTTCCATTAACGATTTCGTAAACTTTCGCCACTGAAACGCGTTTTAAATCAACATAACGATAAGTATCCCTCAGCAGCAACACGGCAGCCAGCGCTGATCTGAAAGCCAACCCGATAGTTCCCGAGCACAAATAACAAGAAACGTCCAAACGTCTGTGCTACACATATTTGATAGCCCAAGTACCCACCTGCGAAGATCCCGTTCACCATTCATTATCCGGCTCTTGGGGAGATTTTGCACGACGGACGACAGGTACCTGTTTTCCGTTGCGGTCGTGCTTCGTTATCGTTCAACCATCGTCACTGACAACGCCGTCATCTAGTATATCGCAATCTGTTCGTTCAGCATAAACTGAAATAATGGCTACTATACTCAACCGATCTTGGACAGTGAAATGTGAGGCAATGCTCTAGCTCTTCACAAGCGAGGCGATCGCGAAATGAGATAAAACAATAATAAATCTCGAGCATCGCGAAACACGCTCGCTTAGGCTAGGTCGTCGCTCGGATGTCATGGATGTAACATATTTCACTTACGTGCAATGGCACGCTTTGATAGATAAAATCGTTGGTCAATGCACGGTCTACTAGGGTAGGGTAGGGTACTCGGGACCACCATAACCGACACAGCGCTTACACGCAAGTGAATCAAGATCTGATGAACTGTGACGAACAATTTGCGATTGTCGAATTGGAAATCGGAGCGTGAGCGTGATGCGTTTCGACATTGTAGCGAAGTGAGATGGTTGGGGATAACAAATAAATACAATGTATTGGCCAGAAAGTTGCGTTGTTTGGTTGAGGTATTGCAATAAAGGTTGAGACGATAGCATCTTCGCAAACGCTTCAGATAACAGTCAGTTAATATTCGGTAATTATGGGTAAAAAGGAGAATCTTAGGTCGAAGTAAAAGGGTCGGTGTTCACTCGAGGAATTCAAACGTTATTGATTTTGAACGTAGTTAACAAAAAAATTCTAGAGCAAATTTTCAATAGGTCGTAAGTAACATATTGCTTTCATCAAGAAAGTCAATGTAGAAGTTTTGGAAATTAGGTTCAATTCCCATTATTGCACCAAACCATAATATGTGCAGCAAATATGTAGAAGCAACAAAGTTAAGCAAAGCTTAGCTATACATCAATAAAGATTTCCATTAAGTTGAATTCAAGATCGATTTATTCAATAGATTCAATTAAAAGTCTTTTAACTTCAGCTAGGGAAAATACGACGATGTGTATAAGTCTTTCGGAAAGCTATTACGTTACATCCGCCGGGTGCGTTACGTCGTGTCGCAAAATAATATGTCACATTCCTCAAGTCGGTTTCGACATGCAATCACCTGTCATGTTGCTTACTCCGAAATGAATTGGCTGGATAGGTCAGTGCGGAGCATAGAGAAGCTCATAAGTCAAACTGACAAAGTGACGAATGCGACAAAAGTTCGCCATGGAGTAGTTTGTGACTTAAGCCAATTTTGTTAGATAATATATAGCAGCAATTCGCTGCAATTCATAATACGTTGCGTACAATTCACATTAAGGTGTACCCAAGCTTTCATTCCGCTTTCATTATTTTTGTTTACATTCTTACTTACGACGTATTGAACATTTACTTTAGAATTGTGGTCTTCTATATAGAACTTCAAATTACATTGTTGAATTTAAGAAAAGAAGTTTAACAGAGAAAATACTGTCCATAATTGATATGTTTATAGCTTTTTAACTAAATGATTTGCTATTTCATGCTGGGAGTTGACCATTACATAGCAGAAGTAATTTCTAAGATACCGGTATTTGAGGAGCTTAGCGTCATATACCGGAACGGGGTAACATTGCTCACTTGTTGCAATATTTCTTAAAGATTATGTCTTAACAGACCAGCTTAGGTCTTGAGTATTTGAATGTCATAAATATGTTTTTATATGGAACGAATTCCAAATTTTTATGGACCATTTCATCAGTTTAAAGGTGAAAACTCAGGGCTGCCAAAATTTTTGTCTCCGATGAAACAAAAACTTAAATCTCTTACATTTATTTCGATGGAATGTTGTGACCTCAAAATGGTATGCTAAATTAATATTTACTAGTTATATTTTAACATCCATATTTTTGACTTCACAGGAATCTGAATTTTTAAAACTACCAGGACAATCTATTTTCGTATTTCATAGAAGGCTGGAAGCAGTTCATATCCGCTATTGAACTTCTAAGGAAAGAGTTGAGAACAGTGTATGGATTTAGGATTCTCAGATCTCGCACCTTATCTAAAAATTGCACCGAACATTTTTTCTCAGTAATTCGTTGGAAGAATTCGAATAACAACCACCCTTATGCGAGTAACTGTATGCAGAAAGCTCGGGAATGTACACGCGTATTGTTCCCGATTAAAACATAGAAAAAACATAGATAGCTGATAGCTAATAGCTGAGCATTTCTGGTTGATCTGAAAAGATACAAGATAGAAAGTGGACTTTTGTTCCAGGAGAAAAGATGTTCCCATTTTTTTTCAAGAGTTGTTTCTGTCTTCGAGAAAATTTCGAAGCACTTCCGAAAAACAGTGTTCATGGTGTTAAGCTACACACTCAGATTATTTTACAGAAATCTGTAAAGTTTTACCGAATTCTCCACAGCTGAACGTTCAGTAATCCGATTTTACGGATTTTGGTAAAATTTTACCGAAATCCGGTTAATTTTGTTACATATATTTGGAAAATTTCACCGAAATCCGTAAAATAGGATTACCGAACGTTCAGCTGTTGAGAATTCGGTAGAACTTTACAGATTTCTGTAAAAAAAATCTAAGTGTGTAGCTATATTGCAAACTGTTCTTTGGCAGTATCAATCATATAGCCCCTATAAATCTGCGAATCTTGTCGCTTGAATTTCGAGCCAGCTGTCTACGACCGTGAAAAGACGATGATGAAAGCCTTATGCGAATTGCTGATTCGTACCGATTCAATGGACACTCGACTTGGAAACTATGGCGAAAAACTTCGCAAGGTCAATAAGACACTCTATGGATCTCATCTGAATTCCAAGTCAGCGAATCCTTCCGATCAAACCAATTTTCATCAAAGAATCGACGAGTTAACTCTGAACGATACCGTGGACGATCCAATCAACCGATCTAGGTCCTGCGAAGAGACTTATTTTTTCGAAGTCTTGAACGAAATCAACAGTTCTATTGCCCATATTCCTGACAAATCCAACAAACGTGTGCATATCATCTCCAGTCGTTCAGCTGGCTCTGAAAGATCAAGAATAGCAACACCAGGAATTGACATCTCGACACCAGCTGTTTCTACACGCCCCTCAAACACTCTGAATAGTGGCATTAGGGCGGTGTCACCGCGTAACAATGGAAATGGACATCTATAACGCACACCCAGCCCTGGTGAAAGTTACTAAACTCGTTCCTCGCGGAAAGCAGATCGAAGATCTTTCGTTCGTGTCGTTCAAAATAACCGTATGCAAAACTGTATCGAGTGTGGTTGTTGACCCATGGTACTGGCCTTCAGGGATTTCGGTACGACTGTTCGAGCCAAACCAAAAAAACGGATCAGCTGTACGTCTTCCGAACTCGCAGTAAAACATCACCTTTCTCACTTTCACTTTTTTTAAACACTATTTTTAAAAAAAAACTTTTTTGAGCGTATTAGTAGAACGATTGTGATTGGGAAACTAGGAGAATTTAAAATTTAACACTTCATTTGATCACTTTTTAAAAAATAATAAATTAAACCTTGAAACACTTTCTTAAATTTTCGCTAGTAATCGCGAGCAAATTCCATTTAATTCCACTATGAGCTTGTCTTTTGACAGATATGCCTATTTCGTCTGCTACTTACAGACTTCTTCAGTGTCGAGTGCTCGACTTGAAGGAAACATCATAGTAGGTCTAGTATTTATAGTAGGTTTGTTGGTACCGCGGTATGTGAGATAGGGGTGGGTAGAGAAGTTCTTGAGTGTGTTTATATGTTTGTTTGTATACCTGAAATGTTGTTTGATACCCACAAGGTTTTTCATTATTGCTTCGTTTGAAGTTAGTCAAATTGGTGTTTTGTTGTGTAGTGAGTTGTTTTTGTGTGAAGGTCGTGGCTGTTTAAATTTATACCTTTAAGAATCCAAGTTTACGTTCATGGCAAACACATCAAAAGTCGGTTTAAAAATAAAGTAAAGGGTGTTTCGATCAAAATTTGGACGACTTAAACTTGACGCATTTCCTTTTATCGTGCATAAAAAAAATGTTTCATACCCCTCCTATTGAAGATGAGTGCGTGTAGCATCATGTCTTTATTTTGATTTTGAGATTAGCACTTCAGTTATCAACATGTCGTCGAAAGAAGAGAAGCAACGCATCAAAATATTGCACGTGCATGGCGCAAATCCAAACTACTCTCAGGCCAAGTTGGCGAAATTGTTGAATGTGGCTAAATCAACTGTTACCAACGTATTAAAAGTGTTCAATGAAGGTTTGTCGACAGCCAGGAAAGCTGGATCGGGGGAGAATCGAAAGCCGGAGGCCACAGCAACGACAAAAAGAGTTGCCCGCTGTTTCGAGCGGAACCTCAACCTATTCGTCCGAGATGTAGCAAAACAAAGGTAAGAGTGGCGTCTTCAACCGTGGATAGAGCTAAAGAACGAGCTGGACTGTTGACTTACAAGAAAATGGTGGCTCCAATCGCGACAATACACAAAACACGTGGGCAAAAGCACGATCGCGAAAGTTGTGCATGACGATGCTGATGAAGTTTGATTGCGTGGTACAGGACGATGAAACTTACGTCAAGGCATACTTTAAACAGTTTCCTGGACAGGAATTTTATACGGCAACCGGACGGGGAAAGGTGGCAGATAGTTTCAAGCACATTAAACTGTCAAAATTCGCGAAGAAATATCTGGTGTGGCAGGCCATCTGTACCTGTGGCTTGAAGAGCAACGTTTACATTGCGACCGAAACCGTCAACCAGGAAGTTTATCTGAGCGAGTGCCTACAAAACCGTGTACTGCCTTTCCTGAAGTGACACAATTGTTCCGTTCTGTTTTGGCCGGATTTGGGATCTTGCCATTTCGGAAAGGCAGTGGGCAGTTATGCTGTAAACAACGTTCAAGGGGTACCCAAGGACAAGAACTCTCCCAACACGCTAGAGCTCCGCCCAATCGAACAATATTGGGCCATCGTCAAGCGGAGCGTGAGCAAGAAACAGTTCAAGGCAAACTGGCGTTCTGCGTCAAATAAAGTGGACAAGGAGACTGTACCAAATCTTATGGCAGGTGTAAAACGAATGACCCGGCAATTCGCATTCGGTAAACAGGAAGCTGATTATTTCTTCTGTATTCTGTGTTAACTGAACTTGAAAAGGAAAAAGAATTTGAATTATTAATAAAATCTTTGATCGACTCACACACATTATTGATTGACCAAATTTTGAACGGAACATCCCGGAACGCCTGTCCACGTTAAATTTCGTACACCAAAATAATAGCAGAAAAAAAATCCCACATTATTTAACTAACTTGATTGTTTATTACAGAATAATAGAATTACATCTACATTATTAAGAAACAGTGAATTAAGATTTTAATCCTTGTTTCTGTAAAATTCTCGAATTTTTGCTCGGAAATGCTCGACAACGGCGTTTTTTTTGCATTGCGGTATAGAAAGTCAGACCCGTTCAAAGTCTTGTTTCGTCATCCATTATGATACAAGAAAATGTTTGCCAAACATTGGCGTGAAGCTCCTTAGTACGACTTTTTACAGTAAAATTTTGCGTGTCATCACGGTTGGGCATCTTTTTTACTTTGTACGCCTTCAGCCATTGCCTGTGCTTCACTTTTTGTAGGTATGATTTTGACTTTCCAACTTTGCGAGCCACTTTTTGCACAGAAAGATTGGTTTTTTCTCAATTATGGCAACTACCTTATTGTCCATTTGTCGGAAGGATACTTTTCGATTTGTTCCATGGTTTAAATCGTTGAGGACCAATTGGACTCGATGTTATAACATATTTTTAAATTCTGGTGGAATAAACTATTCACACCTGTAAGTGACCCCAACAGCATCCCTACTGTTGGTTTAAATCGGTCCTAAAACTCGAAGTTTTTAATGTATTCTTGTATTCCATTGAAATAAACCACTCACACTTGTGAGTGGCCCCAAAAGAATCCTTACTGTTGGTTTAAATCGGTGCCAAAATTTGTATAACTTCAATGTGCATCTCTGTGCAGAAAATAAGTCGGGAACATAGTTAAATATCTCATTCGCTGCCGACGTCAGTTAAATACAGCACTCCGTTTACCAAAACGGATCCCGCTGCATTTTATCCAACATCCCAGTGATTTCTCGTGGTAGTGCAGAGGTGTTCTCAGCTTTCAATAAAGCGAGTATCACGTCAACATGTTCCCATTCCCATTCCCTACTTGACCTGCATTCGGGCGAGGCCGTCGTCGGTATTGACTTGGTTTGGGATCACCAGTTTTTACACATTGAGGATGTATGCTGTTCCCAAGCATCATCTTTTGGTTATCTGTGTAATAACAGTTGATCTGGTAATAACGGAGTAGCAACCTCGGGCACTGTGCCCCGATAGACCGTTATTATAAGATATAAATGTCCATCATAACCAAGTACATAACTCGATTCTTGGGGTAGTTCTGTCTTTCTGGACCAATTTAAAAAAAAATCCTTAGGAGGAATCTCAAGAAATCTTGATTTTAGTTTAAAGCTAAAAAAAATAAAAGAATCCATATTCAAATTAATTAATTTCATCAAAATACCTACATGAACGTCCGATAAGTGATCCGAGTCGATTTCAACCAGTTTGTATTTATTACCGTTATTACAATTATAAATATTTACAACTGACTTAATTCACCTAATATTTTCTTTTAAAATTGCAATCTTCTACTCATCACTGGTGATCATCAAAGTAGGCTGTTAAACGTAAAAATCTGCCTCTTCGTCAAGCTTCAGCAATTGAATGTTTCGTGTGATAAACGTCAAAAAGCCCAAGTGAAAAAAGTGCGTTTGAAAATGGATCTTCATGAAAAAAAAACAGACATCTGGTTTGCGTATTCTGTCTTTCGAAGGCATCGTCGCTTCGATCGATAACTGAAAGCATAAGAGTTGTTATCCAAAAGTTTCTGCTAGATTTTAAATCCAAACAAAATTTTTATCCGTCGGTCATC
The DNA here is from genome assembly GCA_034211315.2 of Aedes japonicus. Classification (NCBI taxonomy): domain Eukaryota; kingdom Metazoa; phylum Arthropoda; class Insecta; order Diptera; family Culicidae; genus Aedes; species Aedes japonicus. The sequence continues at coordinate 12,851 of JASCZW010013018.1, forward strand.
TGCGGATCATTATTTAGGTGTGATAAAAAGTATTCGCGCCTCGGGAATAAAGATCGAACCTGGAGTACGGGAGAAATTGGTGGAAAGAAACCGACAGCTTAAGGATTTGTTTAAAGTAGTACAGTTATCTAGTATCACAGGAAAGGTAGGATCTTTGTCGGATGAAACTGTTGTATATTGCACTGATGTACCTGAGCCGATAAACAGAATTAGCGTTCAAGACCAACTGCTGATTTTCTTGTGAAAGTTGGAATTGACGGGGGTAGGAGCTTTTTCAAGATCACTTTATCTGTGATTTCCCACAAACTACGCAAGCTGTGTGCATGCTCCTTTGGTTTCCGGTAACAACGAAGACAAAATTTTGAAGCTTTGCCCACCTCAGCCGGGCGGTCAATCATGCTCATGCTCTGCTCATACTTTTCGATTTGTTCCATTTCCAACCCTACGATCCAAAGTCAAGCGCTGGTCAAATGATTTGCAAACATAAAAAATTGTACTTTATTTTCTTAGCAAGATCGCGTACCGATAAATTCGGATTTCGCTGCCGTTCGTACAAAATGCGTTTGTGCACTTCCGCTTGATTCGACGCCATTTTACCGAATGTATCAAGAATGTCATCATGTTGTACCACGGAATAATGTGGAGAGTTTCAGGTATCATATAAGTGAAACGTTTCTGCGATCTATGAAATAATTCAAATCCTACACTGAAAAAAAAAAAAAGTGTCCGAAATTTAACTGATTGTAAGTGCTAGAGATTGTTTTGATCTTCATGTCCACGATAATTACAAATTTGAATCCATCGCTGCGCTGGTTTGTGATTCGCGCAGAGAATTCCACCCTTACATCGATCCTTGACGTGTAGAAACGGAACAATTCGCCTCCAGATAAATTATCACATATCAGATAAATAAAACAGGCAACACAATAAGCAAAACCTTAGTTTTAATAATAGAATTACAGTTTTGAATGATTGCCCAAAGCAACTGATTGATTACGATGTTTGTACTCATATGCATGACATTCAAAATAGAACCAAATTCGAGTGTTTTCCACTCAAAATTCTTCTCAAAAAATTCCCAGCTTATTCGGGGCAAAAATGGTAAATCGATTTTTTAGTATTCAATATAAAAGTATAACATTAAATTGAGAAATATTGTACTGGAAAATACCACCAATTCCAAATGTAAACTATACCAGACTTACTGGAGCAAGAGGAAACCACGCTTACCAGAACACCACCAATGCCGACAAAATTAGCCGATGGACATGCCAGAGGAAAACACTCCATACTCTCAAAACCCACAACATCATTACGAATGTTCCACTCATCACGGACCTGTCACTTCAAATTGCAGTAACAACTCCTCCGCATTCTGGCACAAGGTCCTGCGTATTGAATATTCCACTGCACTGCACCAGCTTGTCAAACAATACGGTAATTCCACCGGCAGCAGTTGCGAAATGCATTCTCTCTTAAGCAACCAATACTCACTATACCTACCTACAATCGGGTCTCCTGTAGTACGGTGGGTGGTATCATCCACTCAATCAGATTTCTATTCTGCAAACACTTAGTTAATCTATTATATGTTATGATGGTTTAATACCTACCGAACATCAGCGTATTTGGGATGCCACCGTACTATAGATGGCCTGACTGTACGTGTTTCATAAAAATGTCCCATCCAAGGGATTGTTGCTGTTGCAAATTAAAACCAACTGCCTGGTGTGAACAGAATGAAAATACGCACGCATTTTTATTGCTTCCCTGGGGGCCTATAAGATCGGTCCCAAAGCATCCGTCACCGTACGCCGCGGCATCATTATCATCCTCATCGTAACCAGTCAACTAGGTAGGTGCCTGTTGCGACCCCACCATCATCGTCGGTGCGCAGTATGTCATTATCCACAAACCGCCTCAGAAGAGTGTGACTGCCTCAGTGGGGTTTGGCTGGCTAAAATGAAAGTAATGACCCAATTCTGGTGGCTGGGGCTGCGTTGACACTTTGTGCAAATAAAAATTTTACCGGCAAATTGACTCCATGGCGCACAGTTTATCGACCAGTGTGGCTTATTTGCATATTGGTTTTGTTGTTTCGATTACCACCGTTGTCGTAGATAACTTCGCGTACGAACTATATGTACCTAAATGATACCTTTCAGCATTCCGAGACGGAGCCTACCAATTTGTTTGCCGATGTCTGCTCGGAAGGGTACCTCCCATGAATGAAACATTCCGAAAGCACTAGTTACATATTTGATGATTGAAATGAATCCCTCACAGTCGTACAGTGACTTTGAAATCAAAAGTCAACCCACTATGGTATGCAAGTAAGATGGCCACGTCAAGCGACATCTATCAGGTTTAATTAACTTTGAACAACCGTCTGCACGAGGATCAGGAACCGGTAGCACGCACTACTAGGCTAATGCTGTGCAGCAAGTAGCGGTCAGTGACTTCTATACCTACTAACTGACCGACTATCGCCGGACGAAGAGCGGCGGCTGCAGTGGGGAATGAAATGGAAAGCAAACACTAACTAACTAACCAACTACAGTGATCCCTCGAGTATGGTTTTGGGTAGTATAGTCAAACATTGGCGTTTTCTTGTTTGTTTTCAACGAAATCATTTTCTAATTATTATTATATTCTTTATTATAGACACTTTACCACTTTACTACTGGCATTCGTGTCTAACATTTTCTAATGGTCACAGGTTTATGTTTGATTTTTAACACATTTCTGGGCCGTGGTAATCGGAGGGCTCATGTAGTTTTGGAAGCCGGTCGACGGAGGAGTAACCACACGTCGTCATGCAGATTTTAGAGAACTGATTACATTCGCTTCTGTGCATATTTTAATGCATTCACGTCGAGTGAGTACTTCTATATTGCTGCTGGGATGTGGTAAGCCACATTCATGTTTAACGACGTTGTTTTGGTGAATGTAGACCGGTGAAATTTCAAATATTGGTCAGTTTCGCATCAAGTTTTATCCAAATAGCTTTATCTGGTTGCTTTTATTTCTTGGTTCTTTGAGTCTTGGTGGAAGTTTAATCCAAAGAAATTTGTCTGTTCTCTTGTTTGACTTGGTGATTCAAGTTTTTTTGTTCTATGCATTTGTATAACCTTACTGTCAGTTTTCAACTAATTGCTCTGCATTTTTCATTTTATTAATAGATTGCTTTTGATGGCTGTACCAATAATACATAAGTAAAATTGATAAAGAGGAGATTATCCAATTCTAAAATTTCTAGGTCCAGTCAAGTCTATACCCACTAATTGAGTCTTTTTTCAAAATTCAAATTCAAAATTCAAAATTCAAAATTCAAAAATTCAAAATTCAAAATTTTAAATTCAAAATTGAAAATTGAAAATTGAAAATCGAAAATTGAAAATTGAAAATTGAAAATTGAAAATTGAAAAATTGAAAATTTGAAAATTGAAAATTGAAAATTGAAAATTGAAAATTGAAAATTGAAAAATTGAAAATTGAAAATTGAAAATTGGAAAATTGAAAATTGAAAAATTGAAAATTGAAAATTGGAAAATTGAAAATTGAAAATTGAAAATTGAAAATTGAAAATTGAAAATTGAAAATTGAAAATTGAAAATTGAAAATTGAAAATTGGAAAATTGAAAATTGAAAATTGAAAATTGAAAATTGAAAATTGAAAATTGAAAATTGAAAATTGAAAATTGAAAATTGAAAAATTGAAAATTGAAAATTGAAAATTGAAAATTGAAAATTGAAAATTGAAAATTGAAAATTGAGAAAATTGAAAATTGAAAATTGAAAATTCAAAATTCAAAATTCAAAATTCAAAATTCAAAATTCAAAATTCAAAATTCAAAATTTTAAATTGAAAATTGAAAATTGAAAATTGAAAATTGAAAATTGAAAATTGAAAATTGGAAAATTGAAAATTGAAAATTGAAAATTGAAAATTGAAAATCGAAAATTGAAAATTGAAAATTGAAAATTGATAATTGAAAATTGAAAATTGAAAATTGAAAATTGAAAATTGAAAATTGAACTTAGAATAAAGAATTGAGAATTGTGAATTGAAAATTAAGAATTAAGAACGAGGAACTTAAAATTAAGAATTAAGAATGAGGAACTAAAAATTAAAATTTAAGAATTAGGTATGAAGAATTTAGAATAAAGAATTAAGAGTTAAGAATAAAAAATAAGAATAAAAACAACTAAGAATTTATATTAATGAAATAAGACTTCAGAATTGAGAATTGAGAATTGAGAATTAAGAATTAAGAACTAAGAATTTAGAACAGAATTAAGAAAATAATTACGAATTAAGAATTAAGAATTAGGAATTGGGAATTAAGAATTAAGAATTAAGAGTAAAAAATTAAGATTTAATAATAAAGAACTAAGAATTAAGAACGAAGCATTAAGAATTGAGAATTAAAAATAAGGAATAAAAATTAAGAATTAAGAATGAGGAATCAAGAATTAAGAATTAAGAATTATGAATGAAAATTTAGAATTAAGGATTAATAATAAAGAATAAATAAATAAGAATTAAGAATTAGGAATTAAGAATTAAGAAATAAGAATTAAGAGTTAAGAATTAAGAATTTTGAATTTTGAATTTTGAATTTTGAATTTTGAATTTTGAATTTTGAATTTTGAATTTTGAATTTTGAATTTTGAATTTTGAATTTTGAATTTTGAATTTTGAATTTTGAATAAGAATAAGGATTAAAGAGTTAAGTACTAAGAATTGGGAACTAAGAAATAATAATTGACAATTGAGAATTGAGAATAAGGAATTAAAAATTAAGAATTAAGAATTAAGAACTAAGAATAAAGAATTTATAATTAAGAATTATGAAAAATGAATTATGAATTATGAATTAAGAATTAACAATTAAGAATAAAGAATTAAGAATGGAGAATTAGGAATTAAAAAATCAAAATTAAGAATTAGGTATTAATAACTAAGAAATAAGAATTAAGAATTAAGAATTAAGAATTAAGAATTAAGAATTAAGAATTTAGAGTTAAGAATTAAGAAATAAGTATTTTGAATTTTGAATTCTGAATTTTGAATTTTGAATTAAAAATAAGGAATAAGGAATAAAGAATTAAGTACTAAGAATTAGCAATAAAAAACTAAGAATTGAGAATTGAGAATTTAGAATTAGGTATTAAGAATAAGGAATTAAGAATTAAGAATTAAGAATTACGAATTGAGAATTAAGAATTGAGAATTACGAATTAAGAATTGAGAATTAGGAATTGATAATTAAGAATTATGAATTATATATTAAGAAATATGCATTATAAATTAAGAATTAAGAATCAAGAATTAAGAACTAAGAATTAAGAATTATTAATTATGAATTATGAATTATGAATTATGAATTATGAATTATGAATTATGAATTAATAATTGAGAATTAAGAATAAAAACTAAGAATTTAGAATTAAGAATTTAGAATTGAGAATTGAGAATTGAGAATTGAGAATTAAGAATTTAGAATTAAGAATTAAGAATTAAGAATAGAGAATAGAGAATAGAGAATAGAGAATTGAGAGTTGAGAATGGAGAATTGAGAAGTGAGAATTGAAAATTGAGATTTAAGAATTGAGAATTGAGATTTAAGAATTGAGAATTGATAATTAAGAATTGAGAATGGAGAATTAAGAATAAGAATTAAGAATTAAGAATTTGAAATTAAGAATTAAAAATTGAAAATTGAAAATTGAGAATAGAGAATTGAGAAAAGCTTCTTAAGCTCGCTGAAAACTCTGATGAGATCAAAATCAACCCTCACGACAAAGAAGCTGCAAGAAACATTTTGCTAGAGGCATCTGGGAAGACTTTGAAAATTCCTGAATTGACTGAATTGCAGTGTTCTCACTGCAACTTACAAGACCATTTTCAGATAGTCATCAAAGATTGAGGCGTAGTGGTTGCGAGCTTACACGCCCACACTAAAGTTAAAGTTAAAGTTAAAGTTAAAGTTAATGTGAAAGTTACAGTTAAAGTCCAAGTTAAAGTTAAAGTTAATGTTAAAGTTAAAGTTAAAGTTAAAGTTAAAGTTAAAGTTAAAGTTAAAGTTAAAGTTAAAGTTAAAGCTAAAGTTAAAGTTAAAGTTAAAGTTAAAGTTAAAGTTAAAGTTAAAGTTAAAGTTAAAGTTAAAGTTAAAGTTAAAGTTAAAGTTAAAGTTAAAGTTAAAGTTAAAGTTAAAGTTAAAGTTAAAGTTAAAGTTAAAGTTAAAAGTTAAAGTTAAAGTTAAAGTTAAAGTTAAAGTTAAAGTTAAAGTTAAAGTTAAAGTTAAAGTTAAAGTTAATGTTAAAGTTAAAGTTAAAGTTAAAGTTAAAGTTAAAGTTATAAAGTTAAAGTTTAAGTTAGAGTTCAAGTTAAAGCTAATGTTAAAGTTAGAGTTGAAGTTAGGGTAATGTTAAAGCTAAAGTTAGAGTTAAAGTTAGAGTTTAAGTTAGAGTTAGAGTTACAGCTAGAGTCAAAGTTTAAGTCAAGGTTGATATGGAGATTGATATTCTAATTTTCAATTTCTTATGTTAAAAGCATTCAAAGTATGGCAGTAAAGTCTCCATGAACCATACATTCTAGAGACTTTTTTTTAATAGAGCGAATGTAATAATTCCACATTTTCTACTGCTTAAATGCTGTACTAAAATATGCTAGCAAGTAAAATATGCCAATTCATAGAATACAGTGAAACGGAAAGGTCATTTTGCTCTGAATGAAAGCAAAGCTAAACAAAGAGAGTCTTCCGATGTTACATTCACCAACTACTCTAAAAATGCTGTTAAGTTTTATTAAACAATTCGATCACTATGTGCTTTACTGTTGTGCTTATTTTTGTATAATTTTGGAGGATTTTTTGGTGAGGTTCCGAGAAGACTGCAGGAAAATTCATTTATCTCATCCAATGCCGCAAACGACTGAGATGGGGTTTCGTAGCCAACCGGCCTGTTACCAAATATACTAATTGAGGTGACTCAATTTGATTTTTTGTGACTGCCAGACCGATGGCCATTTACACTGTCAACAGTAGCAGACCAATTTATCCAATTTAACTAGCCTTTTAACCACTGTGTCCCCGCTGATAGTCCGTTGCCTGCCGAAAGAGGTCAAAACTTTCACGTCATATAAAACGCTCTCGCGCGCTTTTCGCCAAACGTATTACCATCCCAACCATCGTCGAGTGCGGTGTTATTGCTATTAGATTAAACACACACGCACATCCGCCCGTGAAAAGCAGCAAAAAATAAAACGAAAGGCGCATCAATTGCAGCGGGGCAGATTTTGTTTTGATTTGATTTGCCATTTTTCATTTGCAGATCCCCGACCAAGATTCCCCTTTAAACGTATTATCACAGCACCACGTGCTAATCTCCCGTCAACACAAACACTCGATTGATCGTAACTTTCCACCTAGCAGCGGGGTTCCGCACAACTGTTGCTCTCCAAACATTGCGCCAAGCTAATTAGAAGTAGTGCAACGATAATACGGTTCGCTTTCTTTCACCAGCGATTCTTTTGAATGCAAATTTCTTGCGAATGCGGGAAAGGCTCCAACTGCAGCAAGCTCATTTTGATGTATATATGTGTTTCTGCATTTTCAGTGCATAATCGTAAACAATATAGGTAGTTGTTTGAAAACGAAGTGACACACGGAGAGAAACGGTCCAAGAGATCGACGAGACGATATTGTGTTTTCCACAGTGCCAAACTGCAAAACCGAAAGTGATAAGTGTTAAACAAAAATAACAGCACAGCATCAGGATAGTGAGAGCGAAAAACCGCACAATACGTTGCCGGGAAGTGAAAGGAAGTGTGCGGTTTTAGCGCCTACCGGAACCAAGTTAAACAAGTTTACCCGGAGCGAGCAGCCAACCGCCGTCTCGTGTGTGTTGTGTTTGCAAATGACCGAAGAGTCAAAGGTGTGATAATTTGAAAACGATTGTGCTATTATCGCCGTTGTGAAAATTTGCTTTGTGAACACAAATAAACGTAAATTGAGTTAGGGTTTCGTGCTAAGCGACTGCGAAGAAGCATCATTAGGCATTTGGAATGGAGTTGATGTGATGTGAATGAAAGTGTGTGCAAACTGCTGGCTTCACTGGAGGTGCCAAACAAGACCGGCAATTAAGTTTGTCCCGGTTTAAAGGATAGCCGATTGGTTTTTATTTCTCGAAAGGTATGTTATTGCTATTTTGTTGATATATATTGAATGTTTAATCCTGATTTGCAACGAAATCTCATTGTTTATGTTCAACAAAGAACCAACCAAGCGATATTTTAAGCTTTAAATTGACTATTCAAGTCTACTTTCTGCTAATATTAATTATAAAGTTATTGTTAATATCACTTTCCCTCTATTAAATTATTTTTTGGAGATTTGGAAAATATCTTTGGTATTTCAAAAATGATTTGTTCTAAATATAAGGATGGCCAAATTTTTGAACACTAGTATGAAGAAAGCATTCGATTCGATTGTTCGAATGTAACGAAAAACTTTTGGTGTTTATTTTTTTACGGCACAAAACTGTATCCAGCAGACTATTTTTCCCGTGCCTCGAGGTGCATCAACGAAATCGACATGGAGTTTTCATAAGGGCCAATGTCGCAAACCTAAACAATGGCTTCTTTTGCGAATTTCTTGAAAATGCTAACTCGCTCAAGTAAACTACCACTTCTATTATAAAGGGGAACTCCTGTTCTGTACAATCATCGTCATAATTCACTATGATTAAGTTAGCATTCTCGAGAAATTTGCGGAAAAAGTCATTGTTTACGTTTGCGACATTGGCCCTTATGAAAACTTTTTGTCGAAATATATACCACGACTTCCATTTTTGATAGCTGTCATGATTTGGTAGTAAACATGTTTTTGCTGTTGGTTTATTTTTGAGACATTCATGCGTACATTATTGCTCAATTCTTAACGGTTTTATTGTTGCCCACACTGCAATTCTTGATTGAATGCTGTGTGCATTGTACGATCGCACGAAACCATACCCAATTGTGTAAAAAAATTATTTCCAATCACTAGACTCATATCTTCGATCAACACCAATGCTTCATTATGCATTTCCATGGTGATTTGCATGGTGCATTTGCATTTGAAGTTAAGCGACGCATCCGATGTGAAATGGATTCGAAGGAAAACATGTTGATATAACAATTGCCATTTCATTTATTTAAAACAGAAATATAATTCAACTGACTATGTCTCAATGACCTAAACTTAATCTAATTGGTTTATTTAGAAGTCTTTGGCGAAAACGTCAATAGAGCATGAGCATGAGCATGATTGACCGTCCGAGGTTGCTACTCCGTTATTGCCAAATCAGTTGTTATTACGCAGAGAACCAACAGAGGATGCTTGGGACCAGCATACATCCTCAATGTATAAAAACCGTTGATTCCAAACTAAGGCATTACCGGCGCTGGCCTCGCCCGAATGCAGGTCAAGTAGGGAATGGGTAGGAATAATTTGACTTGAGGTCGCTTTGAAGGAATCCGATATCACCTCTGCACTTCCACGAGAAATCACTGCGATGTTGGATAAAATGGTTGGGTTTGCAATGGGATCCGTTTTGGTAAACGTTGTGCTTAATTCAACTGACGTCGGCAGTGAAGAAAATAGTTAACTATAATCCCAATTTGTTCTCTGTTCAGAGATGCACATTAAGTTTGAGCCAAAATTTTAATGGCACCGACTTAAACCAACAATAGGGATGCTGTAAGGGCCGCTCACAAGTGTGGGTGGTTTATTTCAAAAGAATACAACAATATGTTAAAACATTGTCTTTGAGGACCGATTTACACCGACAGTAGGGATGCTGTTGGGGCCACTCACAAATGTGGATGCTGTATTTCAATGGAATACAAGAATACGTTGAAATATCAAATTTGACGATTGATTTATACCAACAGCAAAGATGCTGTTGTGTCGCCTCACATGTGTGGGTTATTAATAGAAAAATACATCATGCTACACAGCAGTGGCACATATACACTACTTGGAATCATCCTCTTTTCAAGCTTGAAGCAGGTAATGTTTCTTTATTATTATTTTTCGTAGTGAAAATAATAATGATATACAATTAATAATGAAGGTTGTACGGAATCAAATTGCACCACTTTTAAATGGCTGTAACTTTTTACCTGTTGGGTATTTTCTATTGAAATTTTGGGTGGAATAAGTTTAATGTGTACTTGCTTACGCTGTGTAAGTTTCACTGGCAGATGTGCAATCGTAGCAAAGATGGAGTCGAAGACCAGCATCGGGTAGTTCAAGCTTTCAAGAGGAATTCCAGCAATTCAGTTTGAGATGTGGCGAAGAAACTGAATCTAACCAAAATTTTCGTGCAAGATGCAAAAAAAACGTGAAGAACTACTCACGTACAAAGTCCAAAAGGCGTCTAACCGCGTTGAACGGCAGAATATGGTAGGTAAAACATGTGCACGGATGCTCTACACCCAGATGTTGACGAAACCACATAGCCTCGTTATGAATGACGTATGTAAAAGCAGACTTCCGGGGCTCCTGTTTTTCACTGCTCATCATAAATTCGATGTCCCTGAGGACGTTAGAAAGCAGAAGATGTTAAAGTTTGCCAAAAAACATATGATTTGGCAAGCAATTTGCTCGTGTGGAAAGCGGAGCACCCCATTCGTGACAATTGGAACGGTCAATGGGCAGGTGTACCTAAAGAAATGCCTCCAAAAGCGACGATGATCCTACGATTTGCTGGTCAGATATAGCATCATGCCATTACTCGAAAGAGGTTTTGAAGTGGTGCAAGGCTAAGGAAGTCAATTTCGTGCCGAAGCTGCTTAACCCCCCGAACGCACCGGAACTGCGGCCAATTGAAAAGTACTGGGCCATCATGAAGCAGGCACTTCAGAAGCATCCTAAGGAAATGAAATCGGAGAAAGATATGAACCAAAAATGGACCGCCACGCAAAAAAAAGTTGGTCCATGTGTTGCACAGGAGCTAATGAGTAGTGTAAAGAAGAAGGTTCGTGCATTTTGATATGGAATTGAAATGGATGAAATGGACAAATAATGGAAAATATTCACAACATGTTTTATCTCACTCCCTGAAAGTTTGAAGGTGAGTGGTAGAATGGGCGAATATTGCCGAATATTTGTGTGTGTCGCAATTTGATTCCGTACACCCTTTAAGATGCAGCTAACGTTTGCATTAAAAACAAATGACGAAAACAAGAAAAAAATTGACGAGTTTTCATGAGTACGCCCGCATTGACAAAACTACCCATGCAGTATCAATCATAGTAACCCATGAGTCAGCAGACAAAATTTGACAGCTATCAGTCGAACTCTAACCGTGATGGCAAAAACAGTCAAGCAACTCCGTTCAGAAGTGTGTGCGTTCAAATAACGGAACCCCACCGCGTCGAAACGGACATCGTGCGGCACTTTGTGGACGCCGGATACGCCCGTTTCGGCATCTACAACATCTTGGCACTATTAGACTACAATCAGATCATCGAAAGAAAGCCTGGTTCCGGATGGATGACGACCATGAGCGACAAGAAGCCCCAAAGAATGCTGAAGAGGAAGACCGAGGGAAAAGTGGGTACATCGCTATGTGCGCTTGGCCGGAAGGTCGGTTTAAAGGGACCAACAGTGAAAAAGTACCTGGCGAACATGAACATACATGTCAGGAAGCGGAAGTCACGTCACTGGTTTCGGAGCTGCAGGCAATGGTGCAGCGGCAGCGATAGAATAAGATGGCCAACTCGATTTTCTCGGCGAATCGTGATGTGTCGGCGGTGACCCATCTCACCCTGGATGGCAACGACTTGCAGGGTACTTTGTATTTATTTTCTCCACGAAGGAAGTGACCTCCGAGGTGAAGTTCATTTCACACACTAAGTTCCCCAAGAAGGTGCTATTGTTGCTGACATTCAGCGAGAAGGGGTGTCAAAGCCGCTCTTCTTTCGCTCCGGACTGTCCGTGAACGGGGAAATTTATAGTACGAAATGCCTACCGGAAGTTCCGTCGTTCATCAATAAATACCATAAGGGTGAAGACGTGGTGTTCTGGCCGGATCTGGCGTCGGCCCACTACTCGAAGCGATCGTTGGAGGACATGAAGCGGCTGAATATCGATGTGGTACCCAAGTCGGCGAACCCGTCCAATGTCCCCCAGATGCGTCCCATCTAGAATTTCTGAACCAACCTGGAAGCGTAAGATCTACTTCAGCAATTTTGTCGCGAAAATTGAGGAGGAAAGGATAAATAAAACGAAGAAGGAACGTAGATTATTTTGCAAGTAAGCTTAAATAGTTACCTTCCATGGGAAACTTATCAAAAGCAATTATCTGTCTTAGCATTTTTTATCACCATCCGAAAAAAGTCTATTTGTTTTTAATACAAGCGTTATCAGAGTACTTAGTATTGAGTAATGTCACCCTTCATTTTGGATAGTTTGGTTTCTCCGTGTATAACTTTTAAATTATTAGTCAATCGTGTGAAAGTCAAAGAAAAAGTTTATGGAATATCCATGTTGGTTGAAACAAACACAGTTTTGGTGATGGAGTATCTCGAACAACTTATGAAAAGGGCGTGCCTTTTAAGTTTTTTGTCACTTATGCAATTAAATTCAAAATATCTCGAAAACGGTTACCTTTAGGGAGATCATTATTATGAACTTTCCGATTAGAAATTTAAGGTAGAATCTTATTGGAAAGTACTGTTGCTGTACATAAATCATTTTATGAAAATCTTCCAAAAGTTGCCATTAGGAAAACTTCTATAACAATTTTTGTTCTCACCTTGAAAACAATGTCTTCTTGTTTAAATTTAGCCATGGAAAAGTGAAAAAAAATAAAAAATAGCGTGTTTACGGAATTTGAATTAAGAGTTTTTATAGTGTTATTTTCACATGAAAATAAATAAAAATTTCAATGTACATTTTTTCATTGATATTTTGATTCCCTACCATTTCTACTCAGACACTTTTTCTATAAAACTAACTATTTTCGAGTAACTGTTGTGCGTAAAACTGTCGTATCAAAAACATATGAGCCCTTCTTAAAAGTTAGTCCAAACAATATATCCTTATGTCAAAATACGTATTCAGTTAAGGCCCAGTTGCAATCAGGGGTAACGGCGCGTTACGGCAGCTTTTGACATATAATATATGGATTAACTGTCAAAACTGCCGCAACGCGCCGTTGCGCTCCACATTGCCTTTATATTGAATATGGCCAAACTTCGTCCGAAACCAAGCGCCTCGTGTTTCCACATTTTATGGATAGTTTCGCCTGGAACTGCTCAAATAAGAAAATTCGCCATACCGCTTCATTGCTGCTAATATATCATCCCAATTGATATTGGGTTATTTCATCGTTCGTATTTCCATCAGCAACACCAAAAACTGCAATTTCACTTCTTTCGTGACATATTTGCATATCTTTTGCATATATATTTGCCTTCTTGTTGTCTATTCTGATGTTCTCATCACAGAAAAAACCTTCCTGAAAATGAAAACGAACGTGAACTAGTTCACGTTTTCAGGATTTCTCCCTTAACGTTAATTAGTTCATGATTACGTGATTCAGTTCGCGGTGTATGTTTGCTTGTTTCTGAATTGATGACTGAAGCTCACGGATCTGGGCACAGATTTTATTCCGATACAAAATGACAATTTGGTTTTTATGATTTATTTTCACTTTGCAGTGATTTTTTGTTATTTTTTCTTTTTACAAACCAATTAAAAAGAAAGTCCATCCACCATCTGCCTTTCGGAAACTTCAGGAACCTTGTTCCGCATATGTTGCTGAGCTGGCCGCAATCTACTTCTGCATTGGGGATAATTTTCGACATGCCTCTAGACCATTATTTCATATTCTCGGATAGTCTCAATTCTATTGAGGCCCTCCAGTCGATGAAAACAGTGAGGCACTCATCCTACT